>VZRF01005562.1:1094913-1369809 GCA_013396875.1 Vireo altiloquus | reverse complement strand
TTTCCCCTGTTCTTTTTTTTTTGTTTGGTTGGTTTTTTGTTGTTGTTGTTGTTGTTGTTTGGTTTTGTTTTTTGTTTTTTTGCTTTTTTTTTCATACAATCACACAATGCTTTGAGTTGGAAGCGACCTTAAAGATCATCTAGTTCCAATCCCCCTCCCGTGGGCAGGCACACACCTTCCACTTGAGGTCTTGTTGGTTAGTTAGGTTTGTTGGTTTTTTGCGGGGGGAGGAAGGGAGGATAGTTGTTGCTGTAGTTGTTTTTCTTTTCACCCCAGCAGCTGCCCGAGCAGCCCGGCTCCCGAGGCCGTGCCCCGCCGGAGCCTCGGCCAGAGCGGAGCCGCTCCCGCTGCCCGCCCTGCCTCGCCCCATCTCCGTCCCTGCAGCGGGCAGAGCCCGCGGGTCCGGCCGTGAACCGGCGCTGGGAGAGCGGGCGGTGCCCCCGGAGCACGGCCTCTAGGTGTCCCCGGAGCACAGGCCCCCGGTGCCCCCGGAGCACAGCCTCCCGATGCCCCCGGAGCTGCGGGCGGGGCGGGAGATGCGCGGGCGCTGACCCCGCACGGACCAGCCGCACCTGGGGCGCTCGGGACGGCACCTGCGCGGCGAGGCACCGACAGGGCTCCCCCTCCGGGGTCCGGCACACGGCTTCTCTTTGGAGAGAGAGGAGATGACCGTCCTGGGCAGGGGACAGTGGCACGGCAGAGGCCGGGAACGCCTCGGGGCACCCGCGGCAGCCCCTCGGGCCAGCCCGGGGCGCGGCCGGAGCCGCCTGACGCCGCCGCGCATGCTGCAGCCGGAGGGCTGCGGGCAGCACCTGCCGGCCGGCCCTGCTGAGGGAAGGTCAGAGGAGAGAGGAGCGGGATGTGATACAAAGCGGAACTGACAGCGGCTGAGCAGAGACACAGCTCCAGCCAGAGGAGAGCAGAGATCCTTCGGATACCAGTTGCGGCTGTGATGTGCCATGAATTCCTGAGCAGCCCGGCTGGGCTCACCGATCAAAAAGAGATGCCAAAGGGCCAACACTAATGGCAAGTCTGTCTCGCCACAGTCATCAGCATGACAAGGCTGATGCTGTACGTGCCTGAAGAAACAGATCTTTTATTTTCTCAGAGACCCAGGTATAGACTATGGGCTTAGCTCATGCATAAAACCCAAAATTAGCACAACTGATGGCTGCTAGTAATGTGAGCAATTAAGGACTATAGTTTTCACTCTAAGTTAACAATTTTAAACACAGGATTCCAGTGAATTTGTAGCTACAGTGCTATTGAGTGAAAAAAATACCCCACAACCTTTTACATGAGTCCGAGCTGAACACTTTAAATTAAATTATAATCAAACCTTATTAAAATTTATTTGCCCCATTAGCGACTCAATTACAATTCAGCAAGACCAAAAAAATTCATGAAAAAGCACACAAAAAAAGAGTAGGAAATTGAACAACAGAGGGAGACAGGGACATGCAGAATCAGTACATATTCCAAAGAACAATATGCAAACATGGAAATACTTTTTGCTCTAGCTACGAAGACCTCACTCAATATGTGACTGTTTCAGTCTGAAAGCAAATCATTTGCTTGGAATCTTAACTCAAACAGTTCCTCTTTGGCCTCAAAGTACATCAAACTCATTTCCCCAGCTGCATCTTTCATACTTTGGCACACAAATTTCCCAGAACCGAAACATGCCCTGCTGTACCTGGCGCACTGCTGAGCCTCACCTCCACAGGCCACAAAGGGCAGGAGTGAGCTTTGTACCAGTGCAAAGAGACATTCCCATTGCAGTGCCTACACCTTCCTAGCAAATTGATATTCTAGGAAGCAAAATTAAAAAAAAAAAAAAAAAATCAAAAACGCACGAGCAAACAACTCTTCTTGGAAAAGGCAGAGATGAGAGCCCTGCCTGACCCTGGCCCTCTCAGTCTGTCTGCACAGGTGACAGATGCTGCCTTCTCCCATCCCCACGCTCACCAGGGGGAAGGGAGGTTGCATCTATTTCAGTTATTAAGTGGATAATGACTCCATATGCTGTCCTGCAGCCAAGCAACAAATAAAAATCATAATGTACAGGCCAAATAACTTCCTTGGAATCTAGACACATTACTGTGCATAATTCCCTTCTTAATGGTTATAAACAGACCAGAGCAATATACAAAAATAACATTCTACACAGAAGCATGATTATAATCAGCTATGTATGACATTTCTGTGCCATTTGGGTTAACTTTCAACAGCATTCTAACAGAGCTTGTAATTTTTCAGGTAATATCTTGCTTCAGTAATTCTGTTTCAAAGTAGAAAACAACACCTAAGGATACATCTACTAACAGAGTAATACAGAAGCCACCTCAAATCCCCCAAGTATTTTTTTATTTGCAGTAGGGATCCCCCCAAAAATGAAGGGCTAGTACTGACTACTCATTTCTTCTATGATGACTAGAGAATAGCATGTAAACAATAATATTTTTATTGTTCAGACAAGTTACAGTGAACTCCTGGGAGTCAAGTGTTTTAAAGCATGCAAAATCTATGAAACAGAGCCTTGGAGATCAAATCACATCTCAGTTTGAGATTCATTGCTGGATCTTGGGAAAGACAATTATCTTTGATGTGGTCAATTTTTTCAGTTTATATAATGGTGGTAATGATACCTCATAGGACTCATTTAAGGGTTTAATAAGTAATGCTTACATAAAATTTTCAAGTTGCTAATTATGCTTATTTAGGTAAGTGTTAACCTAATGCATATGTAAGAAAATAATATTAATGTATTCCCAAAGATGATTATGATCATAATTATTATTAATGCCACATGGACAAGTGCAATTGTTCCTCACCCACACATGTGAGGTGTGTGACACACCTGGCACCTGTCAGGAGAGGCAGGGAGCCTCAGAAGTCATAACACACGGAAACTGTGCTAGAACAGGAAATACTGGAAGGAAAATACGCTCACAAACACAGTCTGAAATGCCTTAAAAAGCTGAGTTCAGAGTCAACCTGAATCATTCAGACTCCACTGTGGCTTGCTGGCTCGCCTGTCGGGCAGGGCAGAGCTGGGAGGTCAAGGAGAAAGCAGCAGGAGCCCCAGCAGAGCCGGCCAAGGAGGTGGCTGCAGCAGTCCTGACACAGAGGAAGAAGAGAAAAAGCAGCAGGGTCATGGTGAGAATGGGAGGGCACAGAAAGATCTGGGGAAAGAAGTGCCATAGCCAGTTTTCTCAGCTAACATTTCACCCAGAAAATACTGGGAACAACTGCACTTGGTGCAGTCCTCCTCAAAATAGAGCAAGTTTTATTCCAGCAAATATGAATACATCAGGGAAGAGAATAATTGAGAATACTTTAGAAGGCTTCAGGAAAAGAAAAATCCTGTAAACAAGATTGAGCAACAAGTCTTTGAAAGAATCCTTTTGTTCCCGGCACAATGCTCCCAAAATCTGCTTCTTCAGAACAGTATTCATTTAAGAAAAAGAAAAAAGAAGAGAGATAAAGGGAAAGCCAAGAACACATTTTAAGGCAAAAGCACTTTAAAACCATTTTCTTACTCTTCAGATTTTTTATACCTAAGCCTGGAGGTTCATTGTCCACACTCTGTAACACTGGAGGCTATTGGGCTCTGCTGCTTGCATGGCTTTTACTGGGCCAGGACAAACAGGGCCAGCAAAAACCTTTCACTCACTGGCCTGTCAGGTGGGACTGATATAGTCTCAATTTCAAACTGGGAAAACCCCCAAACCACCCATTTCCCAGAGGAGTTTCTAGAAAAGCCGACTCTGCAGGGGAGGGAGGAATGTGTAGAGGAAGACACAGGCTGAGGCTTATGAGGGGAGGATAAGAGAAAACTGGGATGACAGCAGCCCAAGGTGGGAGCAGGGTAAGCTGGGGACTTTGAGTGACCCTTCACTCTTGGGGACTGACTGGCATCGTGGGATATTAGGATCAACTTGCCACTGATTAGCTCATGGGTGTGTCAGATCAGAAGGAAGCTGCAGTACACTAAGGATTTCCCTAACAAACAGAAGGGACTGCTATTAGCATATCAAACAAAAGCACAGGTTTCATTTTATTAAGCAGTGTAGGAAAAAAAATAACCTGTTAATACCTGCACTTCCTGCTCCTATAGTGGACTTGCAATACAGCCTTGAGGTTGTAATAATTATTGTCACCTTTACTAAAGATTATTGCCAATCTACCTCTGCCCAGAAAAGGCAAGGCTCATGCTTCAGCTTGTCACAGTCTGACTAAAAATATCAACACTTTAAAGTTATCGTATATTCAGAGTATCTCGTGACTCCTAAAGAATAGACACAATAGCAACAATAAAGAGGAAAAACAAAGTTCTAGTTTCCAGACCAGTGGCTTTAGAAATCAAACATTAACTAACATTGGTACATTTTTCCTGTGTCTCTCAGCAAATCTGCTTCTCTGTCAGTCCTTGCTTGAAATACTCAGTCAGCTGGGTACACACAAACTTGTGTGAATCTCAAAGCTCTGAAATGCCTCGAAGTTTCACAAGCTCCCTCAGATGAATAGAGAACAGGACCCTACAGCCAGAAGGGTTCTGACACAAGCCAGGAATTGCCTGTTCCATCAGATGTGGCTGGGTTAGCCTGCCCGTGTCCTGCTAGAGCTGGGGCAGGAGGAGGGAGGGGAAAGGAGGAAACTGAGCAGATGTGGGGGAACAGAGGGTACTGCTGCCTAGAGATGCTCAGTGGGTTGGATGGGGTTTTTTATTTCCACTTGCCAAAATCCTAAAGTGCTACAAATTCCACTGAAGTGCACAGGGCTCTAGCAATGTACACTAGCTTACAATGTAATCTTTAAAATTTGCATTTTTCTCTGATACTAGAACCATTTCTCTCACTGTAGTCAAGTCTTTACTAGACGTGTTTCTAAACGCCCCCAAGAACCCTAAAACCGCACCTGTAATACACTTAGCATATTTGTCAAACAGAAAGTAAAACAACTAGGTTTTGAAAAGCCCCCATAATTATAATTAAAATGGATGTATTTTGGCCACAGTCAGTAGCAAGAAATACAACTCACCATAAAGCAAACTACAATCAAACATATTCATGGCATTCAACATATTAAAATTAGATGACAAATCTAAGACAGAAGTGACATTTAAGTGAATGATTTCCATAGTCTATGTCCCCATATGTTCTCCATGTTCAAATGCTGCCTCTCTGCAAACACCACTGTGACACAGAAGCCCACAGAATTCCTTCTGGGGGAATGGGCAGTTTTGTCTTAATAACTAATGAAATACAGTGACTTATTGCAATAGTTTTATAATATACTCTTCCTGCCTTGAACCTAAATCCAAACTAAACCATGAATGAACAATGCAAGATGCTCCCTGAAGGGCTGTAGTGGTGTGGGTGACACATTTGATCTCCCTAGAGGTGAAGTATATCACATCCTGAGAACTTCCAATCTCACCCCTCTGCAAAGCTGCTGACTATTCCCAGAGCAAAATATCTCGTATTCACACATGCTTTATGTGCTATGGGACTAAAAAAAATCAAAACAAACCTCCATTTTCAAAGCATACCCAAATCAAAACCTAACAAAAGAAATAATGTATACAAATAAATTCTGAAAGAAATAATTTAAACAGCTTTAACACTGGACTTCTAGTGTGTCTATCTATCAGAAAATACTGATGCAAGCAGTCAGTTCAGGTTTCACTGACTTGGAGGTAGCAGACCCATTGACCTTAATGAGGCCAGGATTTCACTGTGAATTTAATCTGGAAAAATCTGAGCACTATTCTTGCAGGATAGGGCATGGCACACTGCTGCAGGACTGAAAGGGACACATAAAAGCAAACCCAGAATGTCACCAAGACACACAAGCCATAGTTTGATGAATGAGAACCCAGTACAATGCAGCACTATGTATTGCATTAAAGGCTTTTTGGTTTTGGTCATTACTAGGACCTGTTATTACAGGTTTTTATTAAAATTATGCATAATTGTAATTGCTAATGTGCTATTATATCTTCCTCTACATGAGAAGTAATGAATAGCCTAAATTAAGAAAAGAAACAAACCTGTAGGTGAATGCAGGCTTGTTCCCACTGTGATTTATTGCAGGATGTACTTATCATCCTATGGACTGTTCTAAGACACAAAGGCAAGGCAACATTTTCTAAGGTTTCTTTACAAAAATCGGTTTTGTTTTGTATTTGAAACACAAATTATAAGGGAATTCAACAGGTTAGAAAGTATTAAGTTCTAATTTATTTATTTAAATTTTAAAAAGTAATAATTTAAGCCTATGCATCTTCCAGTAGTTCCTAGGTAGTACAGAGCAAGGGAAGCTGCAGCATAGGTGCAGCTTACCCAACCATATGCTGCTTTCCTTAAGTAACCCATTATACAAAAAAAATAAATATCTTGTGACAGATTGTTTTGACAGCTAAAAACATTTAAATTTTTTGAATGCATTTGACTGAAAGGCAAAAATGTTAGATAGATGTTAATTTAACAGATGTCTAGTTTTGCATCATCAGCCTGAAACAGGCAATTTCTAGCAAGTCTCCTTGCTGTATCACAACATGAAATCCTAAGAATTCCATACAGATATGCCTTTCACAAACTTCAAACGAACCATTCTCATTGAAAGGGAAGTAAAATTGTTTTAAGAAGATGGTAGCACCTGGTTGTACTTCTGATCGAGCAAGTAAACACATCCAGGGATAACAGAACCAATACACTGTCATTACATTACAGTCTGGAATAAGGGGGCTTTATTTGAGACTGTATGTAAAAATCATTAATTTACATGAGAAAAATAAATAAAAAAACCCAAATAAATAAAAAATCCAAATAAATTTCTGCAAACCTAATTATCCTGTGGATAAATATCAACCAAGGGTTTTTTAATTTTGTTTTGCATATCTTAAATACAAATCTTTGCATGCTGAATATACTGTCATACTCCATATATGCTTCTGAAAAAGAGTTTAATTGTGGTTCTGTATTGATTGTAGAAGAAACTGAAATAAATACAGATTAACTAAAGCTGGTGCTGCTTGCACAGTCACCTACAATCTTAGAAAGCTTTGGGATTCAGTCATCATCATCAAACCCGTTTTGGTGCTTCCATGACGTCTGTGGGTTATACAGCGCAGAAGTTCTACACAGGGAGAATTTTTCTTTAAAACAGTCCCACGTAGGTGGCTACATCCATTTGGGATCTCAAAAGCAGCAAAAACTGTTCTGTGAATTTCTATACTGAATTTGCACATAGTATTACTGTTCTCACTTCACAGAAAAGGAAATAGAAAATAAAGAGATTTAATTACATGGGAGATTGAGAACTACTCACTACTGATTTCAAAACGATCCTTACATTCAAACTGACAAGCTGGAAACACTGTTGCTGAAATATAAAATGTGTTTGCTAATGCCACCTGATTTCTAAATAATGAGGATCAGTGATATTTACGTACTTAATAGGAATATTATGAGACAAATCTAATTCATTTAAGGGTACTTAAAAAATCACACTCTCTGATTTAAATGCTTATACAAATTGCATTTACCTGTTCTAGTTATGATCTACATATCATGGCAAGCCAAGGCATTTCTGCGATTGATTCTAGACCTAAAATCTGTGCTTTTGAAAAGGGCAAACATGCATCCCAAGAGACAATATTCATCTGCTCCAGTTTCCTTAGCAAGTTTATCACCTTCAATAAGTAGACACCTGTTATTTCATGACCCCAACTCAGTTTTAACTCTTTTTCAAAGAAGCATTTGGATTGGATCAAAAGTTTTTTCTTAATTTGGACTATGTCCCATTTTTCTTTTTTTACTGAGACATAACATTGCAACACATAATTTCCACAAGCTGAATAACCTTAATGACAACTCCATGACTTCTGGAAGACAAAATATTTTACTTTGAAGACTGTTTTTCTTTAACATACACAGAGTACAAAAAGTCTAAGTACATTCAGATTAGTCAAAACCAACTTCCTCAAGAATCAAAACAGAAAACTTGAGTTAAGGAATGATGAAGTTTCTTTCTCTGGTGAAGCCATGACCTGAAGTGACTTAAAGAAAGGTTTTGAAATTTATAGAAATGCTTCTACAGGGTAACTTTTTGTAACAGAGAAAGGTTAAACACACAAGGTTAACATAATCTAAATGTAAGAAATAAATAAATAAAGACTCCAAAAGAATGGTTTTGCCTTAACTGTCTTAACTATGTCACTTCACCAAGCACAGAACATTTTTCAGTATATCTTCACAATAAGAGGAAAATTAAATAAAATGAGATTAAGTTTTTCCACAGGCAGTAAATCATCATGGGATAGCAAGGATCTGCTTATCATCCATATTTACAATCTGGTCACTGTTGCTTTATAAACACATCTTTGATTTTTGACCTTGCTAATTAGGCTGTGTGAAAATACTATCAACTGTTTGAGACAGATGTTAAACACCTGCAGAATATTCCATAAATTGATGTTTACAAGCCTGATTCCATCTGCTTGACTTAACAGAAATCTTCTTACAAATACTGAAAAAACATTACTAATGAAGGTATTCTTTATCTTTTTTTTTTTTTTGCCTAGTTTAAGTTTCACAATTTTCACTATTTTCATTTCACTTATTCTCCTTCATAAAGTCCATACAGATCAGCAAGTCTGTATATACGGAGTACACCTCATGCTAATTAAAACAAAAAGTGCTTAAAATAACACCCCTTTGCTCTGGATCGACACAAACTAAAAGATGGCTCAAAGGAATGGTTCCACTGAAGGCATTTCCAGAGATCCTTTGAAGAGTGGGTAACAGCAGTGCCTCACTATCCCTGTTACCCACGGAGGGGTTGCTCCTGCATTTTTCTTGACATGTCAATTACTTGGAAGGAGAGCAGGAATAAAGCCTATGGGTGTTGAGTTACAAATTAGGACACTCAAATTGACAGAGAGGTGATTAGCTCAGTCTCTCAGGAAAGAAGAAAGCCAGAGTCCTACAGCACTCCTGCTATCAGCTGGTTCTTTTTTCATCTCTCAGTGGAATTTTAAGATGGACATTCTCCAAAAGTTACACGACCAAATTCTTGTCCTGACAAAACCTGCCTGCTCTGACAAACGTGAGGAATTCAAAAGAAATAAAAGAATTCCTCCCATGTTTAAGGAAACATAAAAATAAACCCCACAATCTAACAAAAAAAAAAAAAATTCAACAGAAGAAAACCCTCCTGTGTTGCATTTTTCCAGTATCTAATAAATTTAAACTAAATATGTATTTAAAAAAAATCCAAAATGCTAAAGCATTAGGTATTCTATTTTACAGCAATTTCTGGCCAACTACAACCTTAAAATAAGGAAAAACCCCCAAAGTAAGATTTTTTACCTAAACCCAGCAGTATATGTTTTAATATTTTAGTGAGATTCTCATTTCTGGTACAGATAATACAGTAGCGAGGACAAGTGACTGGAGAAGCAGACTGGGGTTTGGAAAAGAAGGTTGTATTCTCTAATTTGCTTCAAGTAATTTGCCTGCCTCTTCTTTAATGGTCTCATCTGTAACTGAAGCTGGTGGCAGTAACCTTTCCCAGGGAAACTTTGCCATTCTGAGCTGTGTGTCAGAGCTGAGCATCATTACTGTAAACAGAGGTCGGAATTAGAAAAGTCACAATATATGGAAAACTGCCATTAGGCAAACTATTTGAGCAGCATTCTGATGATGAAAAAAATGTACTGATATGCCCCCTTAAGTTCCAAGGAACACCAGCAGACCATACCAGTGTAAATCAGTCCATTTTCAATAATGCTGTTAAGCCACGCATGGAGGCTTCTATAAAACACACTCATTTTTCCATTTTCACAGATTCAGTGCACAGAAATACCATCTCCTTCATTTACCAGAGGTCTCTTTAAAAACTCTTTTTTTCCTCCCCCCACGCAGTAATCTAAGCACCGTTTTTCACACTTCATTTTCATTCACATGTTTAAAAATTTCAGCTGTACTCAGTAACCCAAGCTTAGGAATTCAAAGTGGTTTTAAAAAAGCTAAGACAGAAACCAACAAAAGGTAAAAAAAACCCTGTAATTGAGTTCACTGGGACTGAGTGTGGGGAATAAATACTTTGCTCAGCAATATGATGGGTAAGATTTTTAAAAAGCTGACACTTGATCAAACAGTTGATAGATACTTCTCTTGTGTTGCTGACCTACTGGTGGCTTTATTAATAAATTTGGGATTTAGGTGTTAACCCCATGCATATCTGGCTGCCCGAACTGGATAAAAATTAATTACATCCAGCCTTTATGCTGTTTATTTACATCTGTTTTCCATTCAGCTCCTTCAACAAAATAGACCATTAAATTTCTTTAATATTTAGGAACCAGATTCTGGAGAGTATGACAATCTGATACTGTGCAAATATTGCATCATTAGGAGGAAACATTCCACTGAGGACAGTTGAAACTTCAGGACAAGCCATTTCCACTGAAATGGAAATCAATTTAGTGGAGATCACAGATGAATTGCTTTTTCTTCATCTAAAAGCTGCAGTTTGAACCCACATTATCTTTAAAATTAAACTGATAGTAAACAGTTATTGAAAAATGTTTATGAATATGAATTAGAATGCACCCAGATTCGATAGAAAGACATTTCATTTTCAGGAAGTTGAGCAAAAAGGATTGTGCTATCAAATTTGGCAGAATCAAAAAAGACTCATTCTTCAGTCCTCCAGCATTTTTCAATATTTTGTTGCATTTTTAAACAGTATCTAAATATTTTATCATTAATATTATTTTCATACATTTCCTACACTGTCTATTTTCAAAATCAGGCTCCTGCTTGTATTATTTTAGAGTGAACTTGGAAGTGTTGCTAAAACCAGGTGTGAGAAATAGTTGGTTTTATTTCCTCCTTCACAGTTGTAATTTTGATGCTGACAGAAGCAGAATGCTCTGTATGGAACACTCTGTTTCTAGCTAAGATGTATTTATCCACTCTGTGACAAAATAACCACTAAGGTAGATTCTGTTCATATAGAATTTATGTCTCTCATAAAAGATAATGCAAAATAAAACCCACATAACTTAATAATTAATATTCATAACAAGAAACTTATCACCATGACACACTTCAACTATAAAACTTAAGAAGAGTAGAATTCCAACAGCATTTTGATTATTCCGTCCTTGGCTGCCTTGTGTGTTCCACTCATTTGGGGTATATATAGTTATCTGTTTTGTAAAGAGGAACATTACAGATAGTCTTTCATCTGAAAAGTAGAATCAAATCAAATTAATATTATATTCTGCTTGGTCTAGTGAATTTACCAGCATCTGCAGAAGTTTCAAAACACCTAAATTTTAATTTTTCTGGATCTTGCCTCACTCTTTATTAATGCATTTCTTTTCCCGCCCCCAATTATTGGAGCTTAATTTTGCTTTTTATTTTAATTCACACAGTTCAGAGAAAAATAAAAGTTAAAGTTACTGTACCTTAACAAATGTACCTAAAGTGGCACTATTTTTGCATGCATGAAAGCTCAAAGCCTCAACAACTCCCATGAGCGATTACTCTTCTAACACTAATTAGATATTTGCTAATTAGTGTCTGATGTGTGAAATGAAAAACATTTTGAAGCTGAAATGGATAGGGTCTATAAAGATAGCAGCGCTATCCCAATTCCCTTTTTTCTGTTATCATATTTCATAAATATTAATAAGATCACATGATACTACCCCTTCTATAAAATTATCTTTCTGAAAGCAGTCTATTGTTTGGTATAATAAGGCTGTGTCAATATTTTGCATTAGCTGTAAAGCACTCAATGGAGGGAAGTGTTTTCTCTCAATGTTAAAGAGATGTCACATTTCATGCATCATCTTTATGCTGTGTTAACTGGGCCCTCTTTTTAATAGTTTATCTTTAATGCACTGAAACTAAGAATGCAAAACTTTATTGAGTAATCCTTTACATTTCTGAATAATTTACTAAACTTATCTCATTTCAAATGTATCCCAAATAAAATATAAATGATGAAAAAGCTTTTTTCTCAAGCAGATACTGAGAACATCAAATTAGTGTCTGCGATGATCATTTCCAGGAAAGGTTTTGGAATGTTAGAATAGTTAAAATGGAATAATGTCTTGAAAAGTAGCTTCTAAATTCATATTAGAGATGTTTGAACAATTTCTACCTGTGATCATGCACAAAAACCTTGTTCCAAACTTCCAGGGAGAGTTATTGGTGTCATTTAATGATACAAAACTATTTATCTATCAGCGTATTAAGATCTAAGAAAAAAATTCAAAGGAAAAAAAAATCATTAAGGTGAATAATTCCCAATGAGGAAGTTAATTCCAAACAGGAATACTGAAGAACTGCTCACCAGTAAATACTGGCCACATCACACCTGGTACTGAATCACAGGATTGACACCAAAATTTTAAATAGTAGCTAAGCATGAATTGACAAAGGTGACATTGAAACAAACTAATGACAAGATTATCACTTTCCCCAGGCTGACGTTTTGCACTTATAATAACACTCATCAAAGTGATTAAAATGATCATAAAAGGCAAGTTCTAAGAAAAAGAATAAAACAGACACAGGCAAGATAATACATGACAAGTGAAGCTACAATTTTGCATTTCACTTTTTTCAATGAAATTTCTTCGTTTCAGATTGAAGTTAGGCAGTTCATGTGTCCCAAAGGTGTTTCTGAAATAGAAACCGCCTTTTCTACCAATACACTGTGCTTTTCATATTTCATTTATTCAACAGAAGAATAAGCTCTTCAATATCTATTTATCCTGAGACAGTAATTTACACTTCACATTAGCTTGATACTTTTATCTAACTTCAAATAACTAAAGCATCACAATATTACTCACACCGATGTTCAGGGGAAAATTCCCATTTCATTTAAATTTCTTTGTTTGCTGATGTAAACATATTGACATCAACTACAATGGCTATGCCCTCTACCTTTAATTACTGTTCCCTTCTTGACAAACATTATGGGTTATCTTCTAGCACATACTGACATATTTTGCCTTTTATAACCCTAAAGATCACTGTAGTAACAGACAGCGATAGGGACACAAAAGAGTTCTGATTAAAGCTGCCTCCAAGTGGTCTGTGGAGGTGGACAGAAGCCTAAGACAGTGACAGCTTTCCCTGGGATTACAGAGAGCAGCAAGGACCAATC
Source organism: Vireo altiloquus (assembly GCA_013396875.1). Classification (NCBI taxonomy): domain Eukaryota; kingdom Metazoa; phylum Chordata; class Aves; order Passeriformes; family Vireonidae; genus Vireo; species Vireo altiloquus. Next base: position 1,356,609 of record VZRF01005562.1, on the reverse strand, counting down.
AAGACAGATGTATATGACATGATACAGTGCATCCATATGTCAGTGGGGTTTTTTTGGTACATTGAGAGTTTCAGGGTTCCTATTACTCCCTTATACATGGCAAACCTTCCCCAGCTTTGCCTTAGGAATCACTCTCCTTCCCAGTCCATGACAGAAGTGACAGCAGTCACCACAAGCAACTCCACTGTAAAGAGCACCAAGTTCTCCCCTTGGCTGGTAAGTGCAGCCACTGTTCTTGTAGAGTCAAGACCTGTTTGGCTGGGCAACAAAGGGTTTGCACTCAGCTGCCAATTAACAAAAGCTAAAATGCTTGTAAATAATGAAACTTTACATTTCTGAGTTCTGTATGTATTAATCTATTTATGCTCTGCTGACACTGTGAACTAAAAAAGAATCACAACATATTTGTTTCTTTGATCTGTAAAATAAATGACTGGTTAGAGCCAGACATCTCACGGATACAGTATTTATGGTGCATCTACTAGGGAGAAAAAAAGGAAGGAAGTTTAGGTACTTGGACAAATGTGTAAGTTGTTAGGAACAAAAGGACTGTAATAGTCACTCAACTTGAACAAATTGCTGTGTTCAGGGATGTACAACTGGTACTGAGCACAGCTATAATCCAGTTTTTCACTGCTTTGGATACAATGAGGATCTTTCCAACAAAATACAGAAACTGCTTCTGGTTCAAACACATAACTTGTGAAACTGAAATGAATCACTGGGCATTCTGAAGGAGGACAAAATACCTGAAAAAGTCCGTGCTGGCATATCTCTGATGAAAGTTTTGCCAGTACTTCCAGAGTTCACCTAGGTCATGCAGCAGCCCCAGTGAGAAGTCAAGTCAAGCACTTGTGCAAGCTGAGGTAAGCAAAGGTTGCTATTTCTTGCAGAAATCATTATGGTCCTAAAAGAATTGATCCAATGTCATCACTAAAATGTGCCTACTGTATCACCAATGGAGTAGGAGCAGCTGCTGTCCTAAAGCTGTCCGTAAGAAACATTTTTGATCAAGGGACAAATCAGACTTTCCTTCAAGCTACTTTTACTTATGCAAAAATAGGAGAAGTCTTGGAAGGGCAGGAATGTATCTATTTTCAGAGGACAAGTAGCTCAAGCAACAAGCTCTCTTTTTTTTAACAGGCAACTTCAAAGAAACCTACATCATTCATGTGTGGAATACTAATAATCTGCACCTTTGTATTCTTCTGTTTTACATCAGTCTTACAACCTGTTAAGGATATTTCATTAATATATTAAAAATATTTAATATTCAGTAGCTAATTCTTTTAATTTCAACTGCTTTCTTGACACTCTTACAGCACAAATGTATGGAATTGTAGCGTAGGGCTAATCAACCTCACTGTATGGCTTAAAAAAATCCACTAATTAAAATGAATCTTTCATAAGACTCATTTTCTGAGCCATCATCTCTACGCTTAGGAAAAGGCTTGTCTAGTAACTCAGCAGCTCACCACTTTCTGTGATGTTTCTGCTGTTTCCTTGCAAAATACTGAATTAACTGAATTTCTACAAAGGCAAATTTTTGCTCTACCTATTTAGCAGGGAAGTTTTTCCTAAAGAACATAGAGAAAATCAGAGCAGAAAAAATGCCTTTCTTAAAATAAAACCAAATTTTTAAAACTGTTTCTGTTATGACTAAACATTTCTTCATTTAAACGTCTGGGGAAAGAGTAATAGCTTAAGTTCTAAGATAATGAAACTCACTTTCTCTGAAAATGAAATGGCATTGTATTGTGTAATAAATGATTGTTTCTGCATTCTCTCTCTTTCACTAACTGAAATTTGACATTCATTGGCAAAGTTTAATTATTGAAATTTTTATCTAAATAAAAAGTGGAGAAGAATTTGTCAGAAGACTGATTTTATACACCTGTCAAAGAATAACAGTAGGTATTAAAAGTATTTAATAGCCTGGATTCATGTAGCTGCAGATCTTTCCACACCTTGGTGAAAAGCCTGAAAACCTAGCTGCATTTGCATGCTCTCCTAATGTTTCCTGGCTCATGGAACCTGCTATTTTTTATCAAATGAATTTTAGTCCTTCACACAATTCCACTGTACCTTGGAACTGTCCAAGTTTCTACATTCTCTTTTTTTTCAACTATTTCCAAGTGCATGAGCTTTTATTCTGAGAATGAAAGTCTTGCATGACTGAAACTTAATGAGCTGAACATTCTGCTTTAATGTTCCTCCTAATGGATCAAATGGAGGATGTGTTAAAAAACAAACAAACAAAAAACAAATTAAAAAAATCAGAAAGTTTGTGCTCAGGAGATTAAGTAAATATCTGTGCCTCTGTTACTGTAGAGTTTTTTCTAAGCCTGACCTCACAGAGTTTAACTCTGTGGAGCTGTGAGTCTCTTCTATCTTGTCACGCTTATGTGAAGGTCAATGGTAGGAACTGCTCTGGAGAAAAAAAAAAGATCAAAAATCACCTACATTCATATAATGGAATCCCAGCAGGGTTTGGGTTAGAAGGGATGTTAAAAGCTATTCCATCCCACCCCTGCCAGGGGCAGGGACACCTTCCACTATCCCAGGTTGCTCTAAGCCCTGTCCAGCCTGGACTTGGACACTGCCAGGGATGGAACAGCCACAGCTTCCCTGGGCAACCTGTGCTAGGGCCTCTCCACCCTCACAGGGAAGAATTCCTTCCTAAAATCTGATCTAAATAAAAATGGCAAACTGTATAAATCCTCATACCAATAACTCTCCAAGGCTTCAACTTTTCCCCTTAATAATTTACTGTATTTATTTATTAAATACTTAATTTATTGTATTATATGCACATATATATTTAAAAACAAATTGTTACCTATTCCAATGACATAGGTCTAATAGAAAGAGAAGCTTGAGTGGTCACACTGACCTCCAACCTAACAGTAAAATCCCCATGGTAGTAAGTTGCATGACAAAGATTGGCCCCTAAAGCAGCAGTGTCAACATGGCTCTAGATACTGCTACCAATGGTGCACAGCAGTTCTGGCAGCACCAGGATTCCAAAATACAGCTGTATTGACAGACTGCTTCTCCCAACATGACTGATTTTCCTTTTGTAACTTCAATGTGGTAGATTTTGAAGGAGTCACTCTGGTGATCAATAGCAATTTTTCATGGCATTTTTGTTATTTCAAACATCCTTTTCCTTTACTGTTTTTACATTCAGTGCACCCAAAGGATTAATGTCAGTCTCCACTCAGAAATTATTTGAGAAAAGATATGCATTCACTTTCCATCTCTTCAAAACTCTCACAAGTTGAATTCCATGGAGGTGTGAGACTGTTCTATCCTATCATGCTCAGGCGGATTAGTATGATCCCCTCATCAGTATAAATAAGTGCACACGAGGAAGACAGAAGCAATGGACAATTCTGTGGGAACCAGGCAGCAGAACTCTTGCTGTTTAGGTAGGAGAGGCTCTGGCAGTGTTTGTGGGATAGCAGGCTCCATGGTACCCAACAGCATGTGCCTCTGGCCATGCCAGCCTTGTCCTGTCTCACTGGAGCTTTGCTTTTAGCTCTACTGATGACTCTTTTTAATAATCAAGTGACTATTGTCTAATTGGTGTTACTTGTCCTCAGCTTTGTACAGTCACGTGAAATAACTGTAATTTTTAAAAAACTGTTATGACGAGTGCTCACTCTGGACAGCATTCCATGTTTCTGACCCTACTGTAATGCTGCAGCTCCAGTCAGACTGCAGAGAGAGGGCACAGGGTGACATGGGAAACACCAGCACCGAGAACGTGCCAGAGGTCCAGGCCTGGGAGGGGCAGAACAGTTTTTAAGGATAAGAAAGCAAGCAGTGAACAGTCTATGACACGCAGGAGAGACTGACCAGACAGCAAATGCAGATGTTACACAGAGCTGCAGATCTGCTGAGAAGGGGCAAGGTGCAAGAACACATCAGAAACTTAAGGTGAGCCCTAAGCATTCCCAAGGTAAGATGAAAAATCCCCAACAGCAGCGTTGTGCTTTTCCCAGCCAAAGAGAAAGAGGAAGCCCTGGCCAGCAGTGCCACACCCTCCTGCAACAGGAATGACTCACCAAACCTGCCTGAAATCTACAGCCTTCCGACCCAGGGGCAGTGCCAGTGCAGCATAATGGGGGAAGGGGGAGGTGCTTGGTAGTGTATGCAACAACTTTATTTCTTGTATCACTTTTTTATTTATTCAGACTTTTTGTGTAATGGCTTTCTACCCTCTCCCTTTCCTCCTTCTCCTGTGACAGCTGCATGTGGCCTAACAGTAATTTTTTGATTACCTGCTATGTTACATTAACAATAAATTCTTGACTTTACATGTGCTTGTCTTTCTCTTTTGCCCATAACTAAGACTTGCTAACCTGGAGTTAAGGTTAGGTCCCCTGTTTCCCAGTGAAACAGTGAGCTTTGAGAAAAAACGATGATCCAAATCATCTTATGCTTCTGTAAGACAAAGAGACAAAAGCAGAATGTATTCTTTTAATTATTCATGTTCAAAATCCATATAGATTTTGTTTTGAAAGGCTAACTGTGATTAAAGAACAGACGGAAAACATATGTCTAAAGAAGCACTGTTAAAAAAATACTTCAGAAAAGTCTTTCATTGCATAAATCACCCTGTAACTTCAGGAGCTATTTAGCTGGATATTTGCTCACAACCAACAGGAAAAAATGCCTGAGTCACTCCAAATGAGTGTGAATTGGCAGGTCTGCAGAGCTCAGCACTGTCTCTCTTGCCAAGTGTCATGCTTCATACAGAAGACTCACGCATCAGGTGTCCATGTCACACTTTTATTTCACTCTGCATAAATCTCACACAGAGAAAGCTTGACAAGGTTTGTTTTATGCCAACACAGTACTCCATAAGCATTTCTCTGATAGGAACTGGAAAGACCAAGAGCTGGCAGCTAGATCAGCTTAGGTGAAGTTTTGATTCCTGCATCAGAAGTTACCCAGCGAAGTGTTGTGCCAGTCACTGCTGGAGCCTCAGCACTCACTCAGGAGCACGTGTGTGAGGTCCTCAGAGCTCCCCCAGCCCCAGCGGCCACAGCCACGCTCTGCTGCACTGGCAAATCTAATACACTGTGACCTTGGTTATACTCCTGCTTTTAGGCTCTGGAGAAAACTTCTTTGTTTTTGTCAAATGGATGATATAATGAAACCTGTCATGTGGCAAACCACATTCAAACAGATTTTAGTGTGTCATGTAACTAGTATTTTATGTTTTATTCTGTTTAGTGGTTTCAGTTCAATCTTTTATACAACACTCACATGTTTTGTTTAATTCTGTCTATATTTCATTCTATTTTGTCACATCTGATTAAGCTCTATTTGAAACTCTTACTTTGCATTAGCACACTGGCTCTATTCCTATCTGTTTTGAGCCACGTGGATAAATCATGTGCTTGGAGCAGTGCCTCAGTAATCAAATTGTCTGCTGAGAGTGCAGTTCCAGGCTGTAATTTTTGCCAGTGCTGAACCCAGTGTAAACAGATCCTGCCCTCCTCCTCTCGCACCCACTCATCCCTGCCCGGCCTGCCAGCTCTCCCCTGGACAAACACAACTGCAAACACAGAGCCTGAGGAGCCGACTTAGGGCAACTGCTCCAGTCTGAAAAACCCCCAACAAAACTAACAAACAAACAAAACGCCCCTCCAAAAACCCCAAACCCAACCAACCAAAGGCAAAGAAACCCCAAACTGAGCATCATTTATAAAGTGATGTGGAAACTCCACCTGTGCAATTTCACCTGCACAACTCCAGGAACTCCTGTCAGAGGAGGCAGGAGGGAGGAGAGGAGCAGGAGCTGAGCAGGGAGGTCTTGCACCAGCCTTGCTGGAACTGATCATCAGACCTCTGCTGGCAGGGAAGGGAGGTGATGGGGGAAACAGGCACCTTAGAAGGGAAAGGTCATGATCCTTCTACCTTCCACAAAGAAGAGAATTTGCTCAAGATTTCTTCCTCTATAGAGACAAATTTTGAGCTCAGTTGCCTTTATATGCTTTATTCACTATGTATCAACACATCCATCCTCTGTTTTGCACTGTTGAAGGAATACAGGTTTACACTCTGCAGGTTATGGAATCTTGGCACTACTCCACAGCAATTTTGCATTCTGTTTCCTTTTTTCTCTATGCATTGTCCATGAAAATTACCCATTTATTTTTAAAATATCTTTCAGATATATAAGCCATATAGGGAAGAAATCCATTCTAAGAATTACTGGAAGCTAACAACTCCATAGTCATCTAAGAGAGTGGTTCTTCCATTTATAAAATCCCTGCAGTACCTACTGAGTGATTCAGACCACAGAGCCAAGCTGACACTTGCTTTACAAGACTCAGGAACCCTCTGCATTAGGCACCTCCAGGTCTTTTCCTTTCATGTGATACTGGTTCTCCCTTTGCTTTTGCTGGCACCCTTGATCCTCTGATGCCACACACAATTTGGCTGCTGGCTAACCAAGAACAGCTCTTCCTCTGAAATGGACTCTCCTATCATTTCTTTCAGAGAAGGAGGTTTCATCCTGGGAGCAGCAGTTTTCAGAAAGAGCAATGTTTAGCAGGAGAAGAAAAATCACCACTCCTTATGGTATTTTATGAAAATTCCCTGGAAGAGTATAGGGGGTAAACAACTTATGCATAATGCCTTCTTAAGTATAGGATTCCTTGGAAACTTTGTTTTCCAACAGGTAGGATGCTAAATCTGCCTATGATACTTCTCTCCTCCACCTGCACATTTATTTCCTTACCTTTTCAACTCACTCCTTTAAAATATTTTACAACATCCTTGATTCTTGGACCAGCTGAGGCAGTGAACTCACTTTCCTGCTAAAAATGACATGCAATATCCCACACTTGAAATTTTATATCTGAACCAAGATGAGATAATTTATTACAGAGGAGTACAACCTTCTATATTAAGTATGATATTTTCCCCTTCTAGTGACCATTTATTGACTTTACTGTCAGCATCCACTCTATTCTGTATGACAGTGGAAAGCTGCAAGAATTACTGACACATTACTGTACTTATGTTTACCATGTGTGGCAAAACATTCTTAGATAACACCTCTATTTGTCTGTGACACAGCAGGGAGTAAATGAAAATGTTTATTCTGACCCCTCAGTAGAAAGAACTCCCTTAATCCACTCACTGATGTGATAACACTGTAGGATTACAATAATCAACTTGCAGTATGTCCTCTATTAGAGCACTAAAGATAGAGAATTTCATATCCACTGGGAAATGATTCTTCACTTACGTAACAGTGACAGGCTTTTGCCCTTTGAGATCACATTTTTCACCCCATGCTGAGCCCTCAAATGCTTCTTTATCAAATAGCTAATATTAAGCTAAATACTACAATTCTAAAAGCCTGTAACTAAAAGAAAAATTGTTTGCAGTGCCCACTATTGATTTAAGTAATGGAATGATAAAGAGACAGATGTTAACAATATACTTAAGCTTCTAAGCATCCTCATAGGGGTAGAGTTACAATGTACTGCTTGTGAAAGGCTCTTATTTAAATGTAGATACAAATCTCAATCACTTCCTGCCCTAAGAAATTTAAAAACTGCTAATACTGTAGGGAAAGCGATTGCTCCATAGATTCCACCAGAGTTCCTCATGACCACTGCATAATGTCATGCAGGAGTTCTCCATTTGCCACAGAATTACTGAATTTTGTCAAAATTCTAATAATGAAACATGGGGAGGAAGGGAGGGAGGACAAGAGAACTCAGATAATTCATTCAAACCAGAATTTTGTTCATACACTTTTCTAAAGGAAATTTTAAGTGTCAAAAAATACATATCTTGGGCTCATTATTAAATGCTAAATACCACAGTGTTTTGAGCTGCCTTGTGGCCATTGTAAAGAAAACAGGTGTTCTGATAGATTATAAAGTGTGAGTCAGAGGATGTGCAGAACAGAATTTTAATGAGGCTGCAAGCACACAAGTCTGACTAGCCTTTTGAACATGATGCTAAAACACTGAAAGTAGTCTTAAAAGAGACAAAAAGCAGGAACACAACTAAATAAATCCTCATTAATGTACAGCAAGCGAATGTGGTGCAGAAGTCATTAAGTCAGGTTTTGTAAGGCACCGGTGACCGCGAGGTCTGCGGGAGAGGAGCGAGAGGCTCTGGACAAGCCCTCAGGGGTGGGGTTGGCTGGTTCAAAGGGGGATTCATCATTCTCGCCTTTGGTCTGTTCGACTCCTGCTGCTAAAACATGCAGATTTAATGATTTGCTCGGCTGGGTGAAGGACCAGTCTGACCTAACAGTAACAACAGCAGCAAAATCTCCACTGAGCACCTAATCCAGCCCCCAGACTCCATCTCCTCCGGTGTGAGCAGCAGATGGCACAGAGCCTCTGTGTGGGCTTGCTGACGTGTGCTCAGAGACCTTCCCAAAACAGGAGCTAAAAGCATCCTTATCACATCAGAGAACCACCCATAGCACTCTGATCATGACATTCACACAGATCCTCTCCAACACTTTTTGAACGATTATAAACAAAGACATTCTGTGACTGGCATTTAGGAATAAAGTAATTTTGAAAAAAAAAAAAAAAAAATCTTGCAAGCCCCATATCCCAGAAAAGTTTTCTCTGACTGATAACAGAATTGCTGTCTTAAAATGAAAACCAGGCTTTACTAAAATGAGAACATCTGGGGGCCTGGAGGGGAATCAAAAGGAGTGAAAGTGGTCTCCCAAGCTGACATCACACCAACTGTCCTTTAGCTTTCCTCATATGATTAAACCAAAGGAGAGAGTGAGGGGAAAAAAAAAATCACATCTCAATACTCAGTATAAATGAGCACTTGCACTTATACCCAGTTTTGCAGCAGCGTTTGTTTTGATATCTGTAAGCTTCAAGTTAAGCCTGAATGTAAATACAGGAGTGGATCTTTAGTAGGAGCACTGCATCAGATATAAAACCATGTGCAAAATATACAGAAAAAATATTTGGGGAAAAAAATATGACATTTGCTTTATATGAATTAACTATTTCAGTCTAATTCCATTAGACTGTTAATGATTCACACACTTTATTAAGGTTATTCTCTTTCTGTCAAGCACATGCTATCAGTAGCAGCACTGTGTTCTGCAGCTAGCTGGTCCATGCTTCATGAAGCACACAAGTTGTTAAGCGTATGCATTTTTCGCCTCCCACACACTTTGGACATATGCTGTTTACTTTTTAAACTCCAAAAAGTGAGCATAGAAAATTACTTCTACACAGAGGATTTCTTTAGCTCAGCCTTAGAAGCAACATCCACTTGGGTTTCTGGCATTGGAAGCTGATGAGCAATGACAGAGCATTAACAAAGGGAGGGAGCTATTCCTTTCTGCAAGGGCTACCCTAAAAATATCAGGTATAGGAGTCAGAACAACAAACAGAGCATCAGTCTCATAAAGTCCATTGTAAAACCAATGGGCAACATCTTCTGACAACACCAAATACATGATTTCTAACACAGAATGAGAATCTAGAGTCTTGAATACAAACACACAGAATGAACAGTCTGATCAATTGGGCTCTATTAGTTTTCACTAGAGAGGAGCAAGGTTTTAACTGTTTTCTGAAGGAGAGAAGGTAAAATGGCCCAACAGTGGGCAAACTCCAGAAAACGTATGAAAAGGTAGGTGAAACTTCCAGGAAGTCTGAATAAGAGACATCCTTGGGAAAGCCAGGCTGACAGTGTTACTGGCTTGGCTGGCCAGCACCTTCAAGAGACCTAGAAAGTGTTAAAATCCAGAATGCCAAGTTTGAAACCCAAAGTGTTAAAAGTTGCTTTAAAAATGCAGTCACATTATTTGTGGGGGAAACTGTGATCTTCTGATGCTCATGTGGACATACGAATACATTAAAGAATGTGCATGTGATATATTTGTATGTATATGGGACTATAAATCCTGTGGATATATAAATGAAAGCATCAGCCTCAACACAAAATATTCCCTAGCAGGGGTAAACCTGGAGTGCATTTCTCAACAGCAGAACTCATAAAACATAGGGCAGGTGCATACAGAATACCTCTAGGAGTACTTTAATCCTTTCATTAAGCCTTTACCCTTCAGACTGTATACCTCATGTCATTTTCTGTCAGAGTTGTTTTGGTTCTGTATTTCTTCTGGATGAATTTACACATTTAGAACTATGTCAAATTAAATTTCTCCATATTTAGATAATCTTTTAGAAAGTTTAGGGATGTTTCCTGTGCAGTTTTACTCTTTTCCCTGCTATTATAACTTTAAAATTTATACATTTAGGTGGAATTTGGCAAAGCCTAATTAAGAAAATGAGGAAGTTAAAAAATTGTATTAAAAAAAGGGAACAAGCAATTCAAAGGAAAAGCATTTATATAATATAATCCAGTTTATATCTCTACAAGCAGAGAAAGGATCTAAACTAAAATGTGTGCACCAACGCCTTAGTAAGTACAAATATAATGAAACTACCCTGACTTACAGTGAAGTACCAGCCCACGCAGAAAACGCCTCTATTATTATAGCTTAAAGCATACACGTAGGTGGTGGGAAAGGTGACTAGTTTCATTTTCCTTGGCCATATACTCTGGTCTTTCTTTAGAAGAAAAAACCCCACAACGATAAGAAACTGGAAAAAACAGAGTACATCGGGATGAATACCTTTAAATTACTCCACACACCCACCTCTCCCAATCACAATCAAAATAATTCATGATGCAGAAAACCTGTGACCCGAACACACTTTCTGTGCTAAGAATACAATTTATATGACTTATTTACAATGCTCATGAACAATACAACACAGGCAGTGGGTACATCTGTATCACAAGCATTCAATCTATAACCTGCCGAGCACCTTTAGCTAATTATTTAGTGCTCCTGATTTCCTCTTTCAGTGAACTGAAGATCACTGGTGCCAAGGATATTCATTCAGCCATGAACACAAGATCATCTCCGAGCACTTTCAGAATTTTTCTCTTATTAAGCTTTTTAATGTATAATTAGGGATTTCTATACCAAGTGGATACTTGTCAGCTCTTTAAAACCTCATGCAAAACATATGTTCTAAAAAGACAGTAAAGAATAGCTTGAATGGGTATTTTGGTTCCAGTATGGATATTCCTGCAGATGCTGGACGTTTTCAAGGCACGTATTTATCCACACACAGCCAGAAAACATCAGCCATTAGAACTGTTTCTATTTTGATGAAAATAAAAGAAGCTTCATAGATATCTTTCTAACATGGGCTCTATTTTCACTCGGATTTGTATTTTAATGTGTAGAAATGAATTATAAAAATTGATATTTTACAAGCTTGCTTTAGTCGGATAAACGTCTCTGTTTCTAAACCTGTTTCACCTACCTCCCTGTTCTCTCAAATCACCATTAGTATAATCCAGCTGAAGTGTTAAGAACAGATATTACTGTTTCAATTAACAACAGATGGCTTTCGTGCATACTTTTTTTCAGTCTTGCAATCAAATGAAACCTGCTCTAACAACAACTTCTTCCAAGTTTCTATATTTCAGAGTCGATGTGAACCAAAGGAAAGGAAGCCTTTTTCCAGCTTAATGGAAAATGTGTTGAATGTGTTCTTACTGACTTCAGCAACAGAAGTTTCCAGGAGTGAAGCCTCGGCTCAGTGCATGTAAACACTGAAGTTTTTGTGTTAGTTTGCTATAGGTACCGTTTAAGTTACATTTTAAAATAGTTCTATTGTAAACGTTGCATATTTATCACTTGCCTACAGAGAGTAGGTAGGAGTTTGACAGTGTTGCCAAAGAAATGTCAGTAAATGAAAAGCAAGTGCCTAAATTTTCAGTTGGAGAACAATAAACCTTCTAATTATTGCACATAAGTTACAGCCTTTGAGTAGTAAACACCAAATAATCAGGAACTGAAAGTTAACCCTTTAGGTTTGAAAACAAAACATTTGAAATATTTAAATGACACTAGTAGTGCAGTGGTCCTTTAAAATTAAAATGCTTGATGTTTAATAGATTACCAATTCTCCAGTTAGGTTCAGAATTCTAAGGTCTTCATCGAAATAACCTTAATGTCTTCCATAGCACATATAAGAAGAACCAGAGCAAAAAAGGACCATATACATTTTTCTTTTCTTTTTTCAAGTTGATTGCTTGGCAATAACCAGTGCATGAGCAAGTCTATAAATCAATCGCTTCAAAGACTCAATCCAGGCAACTAACTAAAGAGAAATGTTTAATTGTCCCAAGGGAATCTTTAGCTTTTCTTCCCTTGCTCACTGCGATAGAACTGAAAATGGCACAAACACACACCTTCTTTCCAATAACAAATTTATCAGATGCTGACCTTGTAAAAACCAGTATGCCCCAGGCCAGAGAGATGAATTTACAATTGATATCAGAACTGTATTGTTTTTCTTTCATCCACATAAAAGGACTTTGTGCTGGGTCCCAGAGCCCCAGGTGGGAGCTGCACAGCTCAGCTGGGAAACAGGGACCCCATAAATTTCTCCTTGGACCCCAGAGAGGCTGAGCACAGTATCACCTGGCCATGCAGGGCATTTTGCGTGGCTTTCAGTGACTTGGAAAAACAGGTAGAGGCAACAGACTCATTGACATTGGTGTAATAATGCCAACAGACTAGCAAGCATACAAAGTTCCCTGTTCCAGTTACTACTGAACTAAATGGTCCACTAAAGTTTGTCCTTAAATAAAGGAAAACATACAGTAAGATGTAAAAAAACACCCCTCTCTTTTTTTGCAGATACTACATTCACAAGAACAAATAGCATCCAGAGGATTTCCATATTTGAGGCGCAGCCAAAACGGTGCTGTAGGAAACAGCTGTAACACAGCCTGGTGGATGTATTCATTTTTGTTTTCTGAGCATCATTCCAGTGGCACAAATGATATTTCCCACATGCCCTCAGTCTGCAAAAATTATGATGAAAGCTTCATAAATTACTGATGCATTGCTTAGACATACTTTATAAAATTAATAAATTCTTCATGAAGCAATGGAATGATGTGAAAGCTTCCAATAGAGATTGTATGTAGGTTTTCCTTGGGTAGTTGCAATAAAGAAAAGGCCCTTTAGAATGGAGATTAAGAAGAACCAGCTTCATGATTAGACAGAGCACTCACACAGCAATGAAATCAGAGCAACTTCATTATTTTCCAGCACTCTAAAAAAGAAGTGTGCACAAAAGACTAATAAAGAATGTAAAGAAAGAGATTCAACACTACACTGGGTAAAGATGGGACTTGGCTGTGAATGCAGGTGTACAGCAGCACAGACAACTGCGTACAACTAATACCAAGTAAAAACAGGCCTCTGTCTTTTACCTGCTCTCCTGGAAAACTGTCCATTGAGGAAGTAACTGACTTTACAGGTTATTAATTAGTGCATGTTGCATATTTAGCGACAACTTCAAGTTCTCACTTGGGTTACAAAAGCTCCACAAGCCCTGTAGAGCCTATATTAATGTGCTCTACTCTACTTCCATTGAATAGACAACTTTTCAGCCCTAGAAAACTCTGAAAAGTAACACAGGAGAACAAACTCAGAGAAATACAGATTAAATAAGTATTAGAATACTTCCAAATTATTTCAAGAAAGATGTGCTCAGCCTTCTCCCAGTGGAAGGTAAGATTTCAGAGGCTCATATTGTCCTTCTTATGTCAGGTGTTTCCTGCTTACTTGTTTTCACAGCTGAAGATGCAGTGAGGAAGGGGCGGTCAAGAGCTAACTCACGTAAGCACAGTTAATTATTAGGAGACAGCAAATGTTAGTTCTGACAGCAAATGTTAATTACAAAAGCTAAGAAGTTGAATTTGCCCTAATCTTGTCAAGATGGAGGGGACAAAGATCATCTCAGAAACTGAATGCTGAATCATTCCTCAAAGGACTATGCGTGCCCCAGGGAGAAAGGTGAAAAGTGCATTGTGAGGAAGACTATTTATCTTCATCAGAAAGACCTCCAAGGAAGAGAAACCTTCCTCAGTGTGACCACCAGGACACAGAGCACGCGCATGGCACGTATGCTGATGATATCGAAAGACCTCCAAGGAAGAGAAACCTTCCCACGCCTGTCCCAAGGAATGTGATGAATATTCATAATTTAACCCATAAGAATGTGTTGTAGGGAGCACTGCTGTGTGTGTTAGGAGAAGCAATCCCCCACTCATCCAGCACCAAATAAAGCAATACCCACTTCTCTGACTCTGTCTCTGAAGTGTCTCCTGGCCCACTTTGGGCTGATTCAGCAGGACAAAGCTAAACCTGTGGCTCAGCTAATCCTGCATGGCTCATACACACAAACAGTACATGCTCTTCTGTAGTGGGTTTAGAAACCATACAAAAGTCATATACCAAGCTTTTCTTATGCCAGGGTAAAAGAGACAACTGAGCAGCTGCCAAGGTAATTCTGTCCCAGTGCCCATTATCCACATCAGGACAGCTAATGTTCCTCAGCTTTAGCACTGGGCAGTGCAGACTGACCACTGCAGTGAGACCCCCACTCGGACACATGCCAGGCACTCACAGGGCCGTGTGCTGGGAAAATCCTTTGGGATCAGGGGACCCACAGAGAGTGAGATGGACACATGAGCACCCTGACCAGCACGGTGCACTAGCATGCTCTCAACTGCAGCATGCACAGGGCACTGCAAAGGGTCTGCGGAGATATTTGAATAAAACGTACAGCTAATGGCTCTGCTAGACTCAAGGCCTGATCATGAAAGCATCTGGCAACCCTACTGCAAACAAGACTTGTATGTGACTGCTCTCCATGGAGCTCAGCACGCTGGCTGAAGAATGCAGATGCTCTCAGGGTAAGGGCCTCTGTCATAGTATTTTCCTTGCTACTTGCTTACATTAGCATCAGTCGGAAAACCTTAAAAAACCAAACAGAAACATGGTGCTTTCTTTCCAAAAGTATCGTCATGCACTTAGGGCCATCACTCGTGCTGCAGCTGCCTTATAGCCATGACATGCTCTATTATTTTATTTAGCTACAATTACTGCCATCATTCTTGCAATGCCATAAATAGGCCTGGCATTTAAAATATTAGTTTCTTTCTCAGGTTTCTTGGATGTACAATTGCAATATTGAGCTGTTTACGGTTACTAGGTGCTATAAATTCCGTTGTCATTTCTAGGAACCATTTCTTTTAAATACATATCCAAATGTATCTTAAAATGAAAAAATCTATATAGGAGAATTTAATTTCTTAAAATATGCAGTGGGTAACTGAAACTGTTTAGAATATGAGGAAGATCATCTTTGTAAACTCATCCACGAGCTTGGGATAAATGCATATTTTAAAAGACTACTTAAATGGATGTACTTTACATTATGGGATTGAGGAATGAATCTATTGAGGAAGCTGAGATGCTCATGATTAGAAGAAAAAAAAAATGAAGTTGTTTGAAAGTTTACAGACTGGAAAGAAGCAATAAAACCCAACACTCTTCATAAATGACTGCTAGTTTTGGCTGCTGTAGAGCTAATTTTCTGTAATACAGTATGGGCTGTGTTTTGGATTTGTGCTGGAAATTGTTTGCTAACACAGGGATGTTTTCCTTACTGCTGAGTGGGGCTCACACAGAGTCAAGGCCTTTCCTGCTCCTCACCCACCCAGGAGCGAGCAGCCTGGGGGTGCCCATGGAGCTGGGACAGCTGACCCTGAGTGACCACAGTGATACCCCAGACTGCATGGAATCATGCTCAGGGTATAAACCCTTCCCAGAGAAGGAATTGAGGCTGTTCACAGTGATGGTGTTTGTCTTCCCAAGGCACCAATGTGTAGTGGGGATCTTGCTGTCCTGGGGAAGTGAGGCATGAATTTTTTGCCTGCCCACAGGAAGTGGTGAATGAATTCCTTGTTTTGCCTTGCTCCTGCACAGCTTTTGCTTTTGTTATGAAACTGTTTTTATGTCAAACCACAAGTTTTGCTCTCTTTTAGCCTTCCTATCATCTCCCCCATTCCACCAGTGGGTAGAGAGCTATGTGAGGTTTAGCTGTTAATTGGGGTTAAACTACAACAGTCATTTTTGGTGCCCAATGTGAAGCTCGAAGGGTTTGAGATAACGACAGATTTGATTGGAATGTGCCAGGTGGAATTTATAGCTGTCACTGCAGCTTAGCCATTAATCAGCAGGCTCCCATGCTTGCCATGGGGCTCTCTTGCCTCTTAGAGTGCAGTGATTGTTAGTGGCTGCACTTTGCTACTGTGCTGTGCTCTTCTCACCTCACTGCTGTGCTAGGAACATTGTGATAACACCAGTGGCCACACACCTGGACTGGCAGCCAGGGCACCACTGCTGTGCCTGTGCTGAACAGGCTGGAACTCCTCTATGAACTCCAGTCCAAGGGACTGTGACCAGTGGGTGAGTCCAGGTGGGAGTGGGTCACCCTGAAGTGCCTGTGGCCATAACCAAACCCAGACCAGGGCAGGTACATCTCAAAGCATCTGTGGCCATGGCTGTGTCTGTGGAGCAGCAGGTCCATCCCTGTAGGCACTGTGGCCTGTGGATAAGGCCATGCTGGAGAAGATGCACCTCAACAATAGGTAAGTCTATGCCTCAGCAGTACTTTGCAATTATAGAAATATTTGGAGTTCATTATTTCTCAGCCATTTCTTTCACAAGCAAATTAATACAGCATTCAAACCACTACAAATAAAATTCATGCATAGAACATTTGGTAGGTGTATCAAAGTTATTCAGGAGAGTGACAAATTACATTTTTCAATTATTGTTGGCAGGCTAAAACTAGAGAAGCCTTCTGCCACTTCCTTTGATGACTATTTTGAGTTGACACCAAGATCAAGGTCAAAATATAGTCATCATATACTAAGGAGGACCTTGTTTGCAGAGCAACCCCATATGAAGTGATCACTGAGATGCAGCCACATTTTATAAACACTTTTTTCTAAGAAGGAAATCTGGACTTCACATACCTTTATAACCATAAGGATTGGTATTACACTCCATCAAAAGGAGACTGAAAATGGATCTAGTGAAGGAATGAGGTAACTTTTGTCAAGCAATTTCCCAGCAACATTAATGACTAAGACTGATGAGGCACAAGTTTAGTGTCAGCACAGGCACAGGTTTGAGGAAGAGGAAGGAGGGGAAGAGTTCATTCTGCCCATGTCAGTGCCCCATAATACTGCTTGCACAAGGCTTTGACAACATCTTGCATCTTTTCAAAGAAATGACTCGTGTGAAACCCTGGACCTACCTATCCATGGTACAAACAAGGAGCTCACAAGGTGTAATATGTCTCCGGAGCCACCCAGGGGAACCTGCTTAGTAATGGTGTAGGGAACATGCTGAAAGCAAAGCCAGCATCACTCCTTGGCACCTACATTTAAAAAGCCACTTGCTAAAAAGAAAACCAATCTAAGAATGGCACGGCCTGTCCAACCAGGTAGAAGATATTAGGGTACATCAGAGCTTCATGCTCCTACGCCACAGAAAGACCTGATGCTGCCCAGTGTGGAGTTTGAGGACATCCCAAATTACTAATTTTTTCGTCTCACTTCAAGAAGGTCAAACCCACTCATAAGAAAACACACAGCATAATTCCATGCAGAGAGAAAAAAATGAGAGTTTACTTCTTGAAGGCTTCAGGGATGCCTTAGGTTTTAACTTTTATATTTTTCAAATTCTGTACTCCCAGTGTAACTCTGCAGTTCCCTGGAGCTCGTTCAGTGCTGTTCTCTCATGCTCACACTGACATAACAAAGCCTCTCCAGCTCGCTCNTCGGGAGCTGTCATTGTCCATTTTGGGATGCACTGAGGCAGGAGCCTCTGGAGCCCAGAGTGTACCTCTGAAGGCCTTTCAAATAAATACCTCCTTTATTCCTGCCTAGTCTCTGTTTCTAGATACCTATTTAAGGCATCATCAGTACATCCTATCCCATGCAACACAGAATTCTTTTCTTCCTGCTGCAGATTTCAATCCATTAACTTGTTTTGGATTAGAGACTAGGAAGCACAGCCAACAAGATCATCTTGAACTGTTTGACAGGGTTTTTTCCCTTCCAAAAGCCACAGATTGTGAGCATCTATCAAACCATCCTTTCTAATTTAATTGGGTTGTAGTTTACACTCGCAACAAACAATAAAGTTAGAGTAATGAGTTTCAATCACAGGACTCTAGCAAAGAGTTTAATTTCTACACGTAATTAAAGACACCATCTTACTGTCCTTTCCTTGCTCTTGGTACTGTACTAGAAACATTATCACCAGTCATCTTCTCATAGTATTAGAAACTTCTCCAGACATGGGCAGCAATATTGCTACCTAAAACCAGTATCAGGCTTCACTGCACCGATTTGAAGTGAGCAGAATGTAATCCCAACTTCTTTTACTTATTCCATTTTTTTCTGAAGATTCAATAGTACCTTTTGAAAGGCCTCCTAGCAACTTGTTATGTTTTAATAGCATTTTAATAGTATTAATAATTAAGTAGTGATTTTAAATGCAGTAAAACCCATATATATCTTCTGACTGAATGATTAAACAGGTGCAGCCCCAAACTTACAAATTTAACTTGGCATTCATTATTTTAGTTCATTTAGAATCAAGAGCGTGTATAGTGTTCAAAATGCTAATTAACAATGTGAAAATAAAATCCTAAAATGGTTTCAAAGAGTAACTTTTGCACGATTTCTGAATTAACCTAAGCCAATCACTTCTTCATCCTAAGAATTAAACAAGAATTCAATTAGACAAAACCATTAAACCGGCAGCTTTAAGAGCAACTCTTCTTTCTGCATTTGAATATAAACACTTATCTTAATACCAAGCCAGACATCGTTAAAGTCCCTTGTATTCAAGAGAATCCTTGACTCTTGTTATAGGAAGCAATTTTGATATCAGGAAATCACTTGCTTGATTATTTTTTGTTTATTTATTTATTTTTCAAACTAAATTAGTGTTTGCCAAAACACTTCAAAATAGAAAGCAGCTTTATTATGAAATGACAGCTGGTTGGTTCATACTTCTTACAATCCTCAGTTCATGAAAAATATAAGGTTTACATACTTTGAAGTAATCTGAACAACCAGTACCAGAAGAACCTGGACAGAGTATCCACATTTATTTCCATGGACCAGTAAGAACTTTTCAGACTGAAACACTTGCAAAAATTACATTCAAATGAGGACTGAGAAACACGGAGTGCCCCTATTATTCTGGGATCCCAGAAGCAAGATCTTTTCACCACTCTCACAAAGCACTGCTTGTACTTCACACTTCCACGTGTAGGACAGCTGGACTGGAAAACAGTAACTGAAATCTGTTGGTGTGTGAAGGTGAGAGGAACTACAAGCACTGTTCTGCTTTGCATGTCAATAAAAATACTGTATAATTAGTACATTAATGGTTACTTCGATTGCTATGCATGTTCATCAGAGTACTTCCTTAGGACCAGGCACCATACGAAGGAGAGATGTCTTTGGAAGAAAAGGCACAGAATCACCTGCTGCCCCTTCTTTGCTAAGGGATGCTCACCTCAGAGAAACACCCAGCATTTGTCTGTACAGGAAATGAAATCAAACAGCAGCACAACCACAACAAACAATGCTGGTACCTGCCTGTACCGGGACTCCTCACGCCCATCACAGCACTGCTGGAGTCATGGTGCTGCAGGGGGGACATGAGAGGAGGAAGGGCAGGACACAGCACCGGTGGCCATGCTCCTCTCTGACCTGTTCTGAGCCAAGAGCACAAGTTTATGCAAGAGGGATATAGCCATGAAAAGTCAAAGGGAAAAAACCCCGAAAAACAGCAGCATTAACAGGCCGAAGGAAGACTAGAAGGAAGACAAGGTAGTGAGGGCAGGGAAGAACCAGCCAGAAGTGACAATTAGCTGCACGGCAGAGTAAGGCCCGTCAGAACCTCGGACACCCCTTCACTGAGACAAACTCCCTCTTTTGGCTGCCTTTTCAGCTGCTACAAAGGGGCTTTCTCTTGCTGGATGAGAAATGGAAGCACGAATGGGTTCACATTGGTCTGGCAATTCCTCCTTCTAGGAAGAATCTTTGCACATTAAGAGGTAATTAACACGAGGAGTTTATTCCCTTCGGCAAGGGAAGGCAGCACCTTGCAGGTGATGCTGCTCTTCTCTTGCCCAGCACATGCAGCTCTGGAACATGACCTCTGGTACCAATCACCAATCTCATGAAGAAAAGTAAAATAGCTCTGCTGCCCAATTTCCCTGCCTGACAAATACAGGGAAATTTGTTTTTCTCTCTTGTGTTTTGTGTTACAGTGTTTTGATTTTCATAAGGCTACATTTTAGCATTGTTGCAACAGGTTAATTATATTCTATTTTAATAAGCATCTTGGTTTAACCTCTGTTTGTATGATATTAAACTCTCAACCTCACCCTTGCATTCTCTTCCAACAGGGAAATGCCTGACATGTCGCCTGTGGTGGTTATGAATTTTTCTTATCCTCTGTGATGTTTCTTTTCAATACATCTTAATTTATTATTAACTATTAGTGCAAGTGTTCTGAATCCAGGATTTACAGTGGTCTTGGTGACTGTGGTCTCAGCGATCACCCCAGCCCTCATAGAGGAAAATGACTGTTTCTGCTCTTCAACATCACATTTTTGTACCAGTTCAAGGACTTGTCCCAGTGGAAACTACTGGTCAAATGACAAAAGACACACTCATGTTCAAAACGCTCCCTCCAGTTCGTGACTTGCTTAGGATTTAATGCCCAGCCATTGTCTCCCCCCCAGCTACAGGGTTTTGGTTACTGGGGGAACCACAATGACACGAGCACAGAAATGACCGAATCACACTCAGCCTCGTACTTCAATGCACACTGTGTGCTCCAATCCACACAATCATAAGAAGAAGGAATAAGGAGAAATAAAGAAGTGGAATTCACTTAAACAAAACAACCAAGGGAGAAAGGAAACCAAAAGGCAATTCCTTCTGATCAAAAGCATGGACATGGAAGAAAAATAAAATCTCAATTTCAACCAGAGGTTGTGCTTGGGGGGTGTTTCCCAGATTTGTGTAATTTCAGGACTTTTACAATCCTGGGCTGTATTGGAGCCCTTAGTTACTGCTGCTCACTGCCAGGCTAAAGAAATACTTTATCCTTCAGAATGCATGTGAGTTGTCATCCTATGGCTATACAATAAGCTTCATATCCAGGAAACGTAACAAAAAGGAAAATCAATGTTGTGTAATATTTAGATTCTACTTATCTAAGTACCCATGATGAATTAATCACAACAACAAAGATCAGCAAGGAAAAAAGTCAAAAAATACATTGAACTTTAAAATTCTACATCGAAGCAGAATAACCCCCTCAAGTTATAGAGTACAATTACCATAACACTATTTTGGTTGTGCACAGCCAGTTAAATAAGATTCATTTAGCAACTCTTAAATACCAGTAAAAGGCAAACATCTTCATGTATAGGCCACGCTTGCTCATTCCTGTGCATTCTGGAGTGCATTCAGAAATGATTTCTTCAGTTAGCCAGACATAGTGTCTGATGAAGGACTTACTTCTCATTAAGGATTATTTAATCATGTGGAGATTGGAAGGCATTTTCTCCAGCTCTTTTTGAGTTTCCGATTAAGAGATGCTTAAAATGTTTTTCCAATCTATTTTCACCCCATAATAATCCCAAAGAATTTTCCATATCCCAATTCCTTTCTCTACCACTATAAAGCATCAGAAACACACAAAAGTTGTCAGAGATGTGCCCCCAGACCTTCACCTACAGTATTCACTACTCTGAAACCTGCAACAGGAAAAGGGAAAAAAATAAAAATCCTTGAAAAATTGCAGAATAAAAAAGCAAGAGACAATCCTGCTGCACAATTCCACTTGGCCTTATGGCTTGGCTTTGCTTTTTAAAACATGTAAACCTCTAGTAGCACTGTACTTTATTAGCATTTTGCAACTGAAGTCAACACCTTAAAAAACTACAACAGTAGCAGTATTTTCAGTTATTATCTTATTGTTGCCTTGGTTCCCATTTATGAAAGTTTCTATTACAGTAGATAAAAGCTAGCTGATACTTTTTCAGTCATATGAAATCCACACAGAAATGCATTACACAAAATACTGTTTTTGCTCTAGACAACACAGACAATGAAGGAGAGATGAAATTTGTAGCATAAATATTAGAGTAAAATAAATACAGCAGTAGCTGTCAACATATTAACAACAACTTAATCTCTTGAAAATGAGAAGCAGAAATGAAATCAGAAAGAATATTCCCAACAGCTACAGTTACAAGTGACACACACAAATCCTGTTTATTGTTCTCTTCCCATGTGAGCTGGTATCTTATATATCCCACTACTTGGGAGCTGATTATGAAAGCAATGCTGGGGTCTAAGATTTTCTTACAACTATTCCTGTTTGAATTCCCATAAGAAATGCAGAAATAGGTCACACCAGTTCTCATACTGCTCTGCCTTGCTAATTTGGCAGACTAACTTCTATTAGCAGCACACTACATTTGCCTGTAATGCATCACAAGCTGCTGACACTTTCATACATACAAATAATTGCTTTTAGAGAAAGAATTACTGCATCAGTACTAAGTTATGGAGTACTAAGTAATTCGTAAGAAGCTCATCTGAGAAGTCTACCACATGGCAGGGTTTCCCATTCATTTAAATAAACACAGCTGAAAGGAAAAGTCTCACACTCTAAGTGTTCCTCTTCCCTCTGCTATTATTTCCATATATCATCACGAATACTGAATGAGCTTTAGCAAATACAGAGACTGACAAACTGTATTGCTTTTGGTGAGATAAATCCTTCCTTCAACAGCCTCACAATCCCATCATTCCTTTTCTGCCTTATCGCCTACTCTATTCTGTGCCTGTCCAGACCACTGTTTTCTCTGCCAATCTTCTAAATCCTTTGCCTTTCTGTTCTTCACTTTCTCCTTGCTCCCCTTACCACTCCTGCTTGCCCATATTTTAGCTTTTTTTCCTAAACACAACACATAAGAACAGGGTAACTCATTACAAATGCTAGAAACCAGAGCTCCATTCCTGACATACCTGTCATGCACACATCATCCCAGACCTTGGACACAAGACATTAAAGTACATTCACCGACATCAGTCATTTTCCCAGTTCTCATAACTAGACAGCAATGTCATTAACAACAGCACATTTTCTCTGACATTTTTGCCTGAGTCCTTTTTTTTCACTGAACTGATAACAAGAATAGAAAACAAATTACATGGTCTATACACTTAAGTGATTTGTAATGGATTCATTTCACACCAAGACGTGGTAAGTAACACCATCCAGCACACCATGTCAGCATCACAGAGTTTTTGATTGAATGTGAACAGTAACTGTGCAAAATGCAGGTAAGAGGTCCCAGGAAACTGCCAGAGCTCTCCCAGTGGCCCTCAATGCCAGCCCACACCAGGCAGCTCCCTGAAGGGTCAGAGTGGCAAAAATTCAAGGACGTTTAGTTACAAAGGCATGGCTGTGAGATGTAATTTTGTTTCCTTCTGGGGAAAGCATAGCCCCAGACAGGCCAGAGGGACTGGGAGTGCTTGTGGGATGCAACAGCTGTAATATATAATTGTACTCAGAAATAAAGAAAACGCCAACAACCAAAAAACCCCCACCAGCTGTTTGTGCAGGGGGATCTTACTCCATTTTGAAATTTGTTTCTTTGATTTCTCTTAGTAAAGGAAATGAAGTTGTCTCAAATAGAAGGGTACAGGGTTAAGTCTCGTGCAAGTTTATCTTCTTTGCCTCTGAAAACTTGTAAAGAGAGAGTAAGACATTTCAGGATGTTGAAAGATTTCCTAGCACAGTCTTTACAGATGATCAAAATGCCCAGTGTTGCTAGTTTTTTTGATGGAATAGACTCTTAAAAGGTAAAATTAAGACACATGAATAGGAATTGCAAAGTAGTATTATTCATTCAAAAAAACCCTATGGCATAGCAGAAAAAGAAAGTACAGACTAAGGAAAGTACATGCAACTACAACAAAAATCTGAACTAAATTAATACAGATTAGTAGAAAGGCAGAGGTCACCAATTTCACATAAATTTTGTTCATCAAGATGACAGAGAAGCACCTAGAAAAGGAACAGCTTCAAACTTAAGTTGATAGAATAGAGAAGATCTCACCAGGTACACAACAATTAATTAACACGTTATAAGAGTACTGTAAAAGAACAGGAATACTTCCAGTTGATTTGGGTTCTGATTTATTTTATTCTTGATACTTAATCCTCCTTTTATTTCCTTTTTCACTGACAGAGCTGAGATAAGAGAACTGCAGGACCACTCAGGTTAGCAGGGCCCTCCAGAGATAACCTCCCAGGAGCTGCTGCTCAGCTTGGGTCAGCACAGACCTGCCCAGGGCTCCATCAGGTGCCTGCAGGGACAGAGATTTCCCCAGCCTCGTTTGGGCAACATTTTCAACAAAATCCTAACCAAATCTAAAGAGAAAATGGTATTAATGTTCACAGATTATAAAAAGCTTGAGCAGAAGCTGTGAGGCTTAAAAGTGTATTTTCAATCTGGTTTGTATAAACCTATCTACATACAGCAAGTAAGTGTGCCAATGTTTGCGGACTTGTGTCTCCTGCCTGAAGAGCTCCCTGAGAGAGAGAAAGCATTGCATGTTTTCTCCTGCAGTCAGGATTCTCAGTGGGAGTTTTTACTTTATTTAGGAGGAAAAAGTGAGCATACGGAATTTTAGGGGGAAAGAAAGTGCATAATTTCTGTTTTTTCCTTGCCTCAACTTTTTCATTCTCCAGTTATGATGCCTGATAGAAATGGTATATGCACAAAACTGATACCATTCCTGAAAATTATTCAGGATAACTGCTTCAGCATATTTCCATGAAAACTGTGCACAACCCTTGGCCTAAATAATATATAGTCCCAAATTAAAAACATAACACTGAAATCAAAGGACTTTGCTTGCTTATGCCTCTTTTGACCAGCCTCAGCAGTTAAGACAAAGTTTTCATGCTTACTGTAACATTAAGAAGGAAGCAAAAAAAATGTTTCAAGTACCTTAAATGTTGATACTTGAGAAACATCATATAGGTACACAGGACATGCTGTGCTTTTGTGAAAGGCTGGATGTGTTAGCTTAGATCTCTCCAACACTGCTCTGTTTGATTTCTCAGCCCTAAAATTGCACAAATTTTATGGCAGCTTTTGCACTAATATTTTGTAAAGCTGTGTATCCCAAAGGAAGACAAAGCACTTAGAGCACTACAGATTCAGAACGCCTCAATCAAGACTTGGGATAGGAAATTTTTTAGGGACAGAATTGATACCCCAGCCCCTATTTTAAAAAATAAACCTTCCTTCTTACAAGAAGAAGGGAGAACATTGGCTATCTAAATCTCCATAATCTTCAAATCAACACGAAAAAAAAAGAAAAGAAAAACAACACACTGAGATTCAGGTTGAAAGATCACAGTCATTGTTATGTTGACTAAAAATTTTTCCAGATTGTTACCTTTGATTTGTTTTTGAAAACGCATTGCTTGAGGAATCAAGCAATGTTTAATCCTGGTATTATGTGTCTTATTAAAATCCTAGCTGGTTCTACACTTGTGGATTACTATGAATTTGAGAAGTACAACCACATTGTAGAAGAAGCTTCATGAACTCCTCAGCAGACAAATCCCTACTTCTAAATATTATACAAGCTCCTGCTCAGGAAATTTTATCCCACTGAACCCTCTTTTATTAGAAACTTTATGATATAAACGTCAGCACAGTTTAAACTGTCAGAATACTTTTCTCACTGAAATACATTAGCTAGATTTTACTGTAGCATTCTGCATGGGCTCAGCTTCAAATCCTACTCATAACAGTTATATGAGCAATAACACAAATTACACATAATTGGATTTTTTTAGACTGCTAGTCTCCCCCACTCCAGTAGCAGAGCACACAGAAACCTCTTCATTATAAAAGCCTTTCTTCTTTTTGATTTTTTTTCTCTATGAAAGTCCAATAGAGAGAGATACTATATAGAATATGTATGTAGCAAATTAAGGAATCTTTACCAACGGCTAGTAAGTCTGAAAAGAAATGGTATAAATCCACTGTAATTGAGAATATGTTATAAAAGAATGATGTATTGGCTATGTAATTACATTATTTCCCTTTGAATATAGATGGCACTAACAATAGGGTACTGTAGATAATTAATGCATGAAATTCCTTTTAAGCATGATTTATGATAAAAAGTTTAAATTTCAGGTTTTCTGTAAAGATTGAAACATATTTTTTCAAAGATACTACAATTTTTTTTCCTAAAAATATTTACTTTGAATAACTGCAATTATTTATCATGTACTATCTATTCCTGTGTTTGTGAATTAAACTATAGTATAAAATGTAAATTGAAATGAGAAACCCAAAATAAAATGCAATTCTCTCCTGACTCCCCCCCAAAAAAAAGAAAAAACAAAGAGAAAGATGGCACAAGGTGCTTTAGGAGCATCAACATTGTTGAAACTAAGGTCATTTGCTCCAGTTGTATAAGCTGAGGGGTTTTTGCTCTGCTCCATTAACAGTATAATTACTTGTGGAAACCAACCATTAACTTCATGTATTTGCCACAGCAAGAATCTGAGTCCATTATTTTTAAGGGGTGTTTTTTTGTGAAAGCTCCCTGTGATTTTTGACATTTTGGACTGAAATGAGTGAGTGGGAGGGTTAATGTGCACCTGAGCAGCTGCAGCAGCTTTGCTGAGAGCTTTGCAGCTCCTGTGCCCAGCTCCGTGTGACGCTGCTGACAGGAACAGCAGCAGCCTGGCACGCCTGGAAGGGAGCCCAAACACCTGAACTGGCCAAAGGCTACCACAATTCAAGGAAAAAAAAAACCCAACAACTTTAAAATTACAGAATTTTAAATATCATTTAAAAAAAAATAAAAAGGCATCTCAAGTTTTCAGCACAGAAAATGATCCAATCTTGTATTTACTTTTAGAATTTTGGGCATTTGCTTCATGTTTCTCATCCTTGTGATTCCAGACCTAGTGCAGCACCACGGAGTTAAAGCAAACTCAGGCACGGCACCTGGACATTTATGAGAAGTAAAATTTTAGAAAAGTTAAATTAAGAAAAAAAAATCTATTGATAATGAAGTATTGTAAAATGGACATGTGGAGCTCAATACAAAATGGGGCACTTATCACCCTGGCAATTTCCAAAGTTAATTTCATTTGATTCCTTTGCCATTATTTACATTTAAGAAACCTACAAGAGTATTTGTAAACAAGACAAACACCACAAAAACATTCTGAAAATTCCTCTTTGAGAGGAAACTGGAGAAACTGGAAGAAAACACCTTTGTAAACACATGCCATATTTACAACATAATGTAACATTTTCATGTTAAAGGTACACAGGAAAGTGGCAAAATACACTAAATAAAAGCAAAATAACTGTGAATTTTTAACCACAGCTAGGGTTTCACCAAAACTAAATTCTGATATATTTTTATAAATCAGGGTTTGTTTTGACATACCAAATATAATAGATAATTTCTAAATTGTCATGGAAGTGAAAGAATATTTAATGTTTGTACTAAAAAGACAAGAGCTACAAGAATGAATCACTTCTTCACAACCAGGAGTTGCTAAATAGAACAGTCTGTGAGATATTTGATAAGAGATTCACACATGCCTGTTTGCCAGAGCCAAAAGCAACACTTGTTATAGTTTTTCTGTCTTCATTTGTACGTGTAATTTATTCAAGAGACAAGTAGGTAATAAATTATCCATGAACTTAATTTTAGCAGCAGAGCACAGAGGGCTTTGCGGATCACCTGCAGGGGGTTTGCTGTGGGCAGCTCTGGGGTGTCCAGAGTGCTCTCACAGGCACTGCTGGCACTTTTCCTTGGAGAACAGCATCAGTGAGGAGCGACTAAACCCCACTGACAGCACCAGCTCAGAGGAGTAACCTCTCTGTGCCACCCTGTTCTTTAGATTAAAATGGAGAAAAAGGCCGAACACAGCGAGAGCTAGGGACACAGCTGGTGCCACATCCGTGCTAGGGAACTGCCCGACTTCTCTTTTCATCACCTGCCACTTCAGAGAACCCTTTTTCTTTGCATCTTTAAGCAAGACTAGTCAAAGGTATGCTGATGAATACTACCACAATCAGAGCATGAGTGCTATAGAAAGTGAAAACTAAAAGAGAACTTTCAGTGAGTTGCTAGAATGATGCAGTTGCCACTTCACCCCCGAGATCCTGATGCTGCGTGGGAACAACACCTGGTCCCACTGCCCTCAGCAGGAGACTCTCAAATCCCAGCTGCTGCCAAACATGCTTTAAGCACATCCCCATTTCCTGTGACTCTACCTACAAGCAAGTCTCTAGAAATTATTTGCTACTATTGCAGCTCTGATCATCAAGCAGATTTCCAGCTTTGTGGCTGTGTCTGAGTAAAAGTGCTGCTCCTACAGTGTTCCTGCAATACCTGCCTCTTGTCATTCCTGAATAGTTCAAAAATGCCCAAACCCCACGAATCTTTACCAAAGAATTTTATTGTAGCTGATGACTTGTATCATCAAAATAGTTTTCTCACATAGAATTCCTTCAAAATAAGGCAATATGTATTGTGAAATCAAAGAAAAAGTAAGTTCACTTGAAGAACTAGAGCAATTCAAAGCTGCTGCTTGCTTGTCACTTAGGAACGTGTCTTTCAATGGTATGTACATTAAAGTACTTGAAAAAATATATTTGTTTTTTTTCCTGCTATTGTCCCCATACTCAGACGCACACAGAGTCTCACCAACTGAAAAAAAACCCCTCACGGGGTAACTGATACTGTTTTTGTAATTGTGCACATCTATTTCAATACTGCCCTTTACATTAGTAATTTCATAAATACTTTCTCTGCCTATAGCTCCAGTGGATTAGCCTTACAGACCAGAACTTTCATTGCAATAGGATGAAGGACTGGTACAGGAATTGAAATGGACCAACCCCACAGCTGGAACTGAGCATAATAATCACTTCGCAATGCCTCAGGTTTTACTACTGGAGCTTAGACTTCATTCCCTGACTTCAGTTTGGAAGGCAAAGGAGATAGATCACAATTAAAAATGTAATTTAAATAATGTAAATAAATCCTCCATTTACATTTCAATGCCCTAGTATTGCTATTCTTACCTGACAGTGGACTATGCATTTTTAAGGAAGCTTTCCTGGCACTCATTTGAACCCATGAGTTAGGCATATATAGAACTTTTTTTATTAATAAAGTTTACACTTGCCCCCACAGCCTGTCTGGTATTTCTTAGTCATCAATAGTAGCATTCAGGTAGGTGGGACATCTTCTGGGAATAAGGTCTGAAACCCTCAGCTTCATTCTCGACACTGCTGTATTCACTTGATGGCAATTGAATAAAAATAGTGCTCTGCAAACCTCACACAGCTGCCTGGAAACACACTGTTCCTGCAAGGTTGACAGATTTGGTTAATTGTGAGCAACTCTTTCACTCATAAAATGAAATGTCTTCATGTCAGTTCAACAAGTGTGTACCTGGGAACTACAATATGAATTACTCTTAATTTATCTGCAGTACTGCCTGCATGCTTTATGAAAAGTATATGTGTATATATAAACAGGGTAGAAATTAACTTGTGCCTAAGGCTACCACCAAATGTCAATTAAGCTGCCAGACTTTCAGGGGCTGGTATTCTGTCTCTCTGCCTGGGGGAAGATTTGTATTCAATTTATTGTTGAATAAGACAACCAGTTTGGCAGGGAAAGGAGATTAACAAATTATAGACTATTTTTTTAAAAGGTGAACATAACTTACTGAAAACAAATTTTAGGAAGCTTTGTTATTATTCTTGAAACTATTTTTCAATGTATAAAGCTGGAGAGGGGAAAGAAAACCATTAACTGTCTGTAGGCAGGATCTAATACAAGCAATATAAGTTAAAAATGCACCCTTGTCTTTGTTTTATTCTTTCACTATTTTATTAACATATAAATATCATTGGGAGAAGCTGCTGCCATGCCCAGGCAGAGGATGTAAAAAACAACTGTGCTTCTAAACAAGGCAGTAATTCACTAGCTGTTAAAAATGCTTTGTTTTTTCTGTTAAACAAACACATAAATTATCTCTGAGTCTGTCTTTGTCTTTACAAAGAAACACTTCTTACCATTTTGAGCTTAGGTCTGATTCAATATTGCCATATTTTTAGAGCTGCTCAAATAGTTAGGTGCCAATTGATATCCCAATTCTACCCAAGCACAGCCATTCAAGCCCAAACTCATTAATTACACTACAATTCAGAGTGCTGATGTTGACAGAAAGGGTCACAGGTTTGGGTTCACCCCACGTAACACTCACACTGGTTATTTCCTTACGTGGACTCTGTGGTTTGAAGGTTCTTCCCCCCACCCCTTGACCCTCAGAACTGCCAAAATTTCCTTGTCAATGGGAATGTAAAATTTCCAGCATTCCTCCATGCCAGGTTCTCCCCACGTGGGTGCTTTTCCTCAGGTAAGGAGCTCCAATTTAAACCAGCCAATTTTTGGCATTGATTCTGCTGAAGTAAGACCCAGTTTTACTCCTATCATTACCCCTATGTCCAATTCTTGCTCTAGAGTGTAAACTGAGGCATTCTGAGGCAAAAGCTCCACATGCAGCCAATCTGTGGAGGAAACCTACACCCAGCCAGGTGTTTCCACTATCAATTTGTTATCAACTAATATGGCTGGGTATCAGAAAGGGAATGTGATCTCTAGTGTGGTATTTTTCTGAATTTTGAGTTTCTATTTTCTGAATTTTGTTTTCTCTTATCTTGTGATCTGAGGAAAATCAGTTTTTACAGGAATTATTTGTGATTGCTGGGTCAATTTATCTGTTCCCACTATGAACTCTATATAAACTCCCACTACATATATATGTGTGTGTGTGTGTGTGTGTATACACTGTCTTACACCAGGGGTAAACTTATCCCAGAGAATAATGTGATTAATCTGCTGGATTGATCACCTCTCCAGGTACTGCTCCAGAGTTGCTCATACAACATCTTCCAGCAGTCTGGCAAACTGGGCAGTGGGGCAGGGAGATCCCATTGCCCAACCTGTGTGAGAGCTGAGCTGAGTTTCTCCTGCTCACTCCAAGGAAAGAGTTCTCCTGCATTCGACTCCCACTGCAACAACACCACAGGGAGTAGGAAATGCCATTACTGCAGGCATCCTGCAGCTCAGCTGCTGGGAGCACATTCTGTCACACATTCCCAGCATACCCCAAGTGCCTTTGCCACTCACTGCTCACTCAGTTTCTGCATTTCCAGGAGCCACCAAAGGTCACCAACATGCTCACCATCAGCTCTCGGTGTTTGGAAACAAATATTGGCTAAAGGGTTCTTTGCTCCATCTGAACGATTTGCAGAAAAGTTACCAGTTTACAAACACAGAACATCAGAAATAAAGAGGCCTGACAGAGTGCTGTGAAAAACAAGAAAATCCTCACAGATGGAGCATCTATTCTCTCATTTTCTCTCCAGGAGCATTCTCCGCCACTTAGATTCCTCCCACATTTACTTGTACAGTAAAAATATCTTTTGGTGTCTTTTCTCAAGACATCATTTAGTAGAGTATGAAAAAGAATTGAAACAAAAGTTTAAAAATTACTAAAAAAATAAATGTGCAAGACTATTGTTTTTTGGGTTTTTAAAAAATATTTTGCCTATTTTGTCTATACTAATTTTTAGTCTATTTTTCCACAGGGCCAGATGGGCCTTAACCTCTGCAGTGCTCAGGGCCTTCTGTCCACAGGTCCACAGCTTATGCTGTCAAAGACAAAGGTAATGTCAACAGGAAACTGAGTTATTACATCAGCAAGTTTTCTGAATCACTATCACTTTAAGACAAAGGGGAAAATAGGGATGTCAGCAAAATAATCAAGTTTCAAAGGGAAAAAAAATCTATCAAGGCAACTCTACTTTTTATTAAAAAAAAAGGTATTTTTGATTCTGTTTTTGACTAGAATTCTAAATATTAATTCTCCTGGCAGCTTTTTTTCTCCTGCAATTATGTACAAGTATACTGTTTAGCATGGCAGCTGTGCTCAAATCTCATTCATTGAATGGACATCATTAGAGCCAGCAGAGCTCAGGAAGGTTATTAGAGCCTCATCTGAACTACGAAAATGTCTAGTCCAGTGGGAACGGTGAACGGTGATATGAAACTTATTCCAGTTATGTTAACGAGAAGAAACAGTGCTGAGTTTTCAACAAAAACAAAACAAAGCAAGGAAAAGAGCAACACGAGATGCATTTGTGACCATAGCCATAGAGATACTCAGTTTTATATGTTCCCAACATCATTAAAACCTGTCTGTCCTGCCTTTAGTCGATTATTGCTTCTCCCTCCAATCACCAATGAGCTTTAGCGTGCTGGAGGCTACTGGTTACAAACTTGACAAGCAGCAGCCGAGTAGACAGGGGAGTGAAAAACAGCAAAAAGCCTCTGTGGAAATGGTGACTTAGAACTGCTCTTCTACCACTAGTAAAACTCATGTGTCACATCACTTCTTTTTTCATAAACTTTTCTTTTTCCCTCAATTTATTTGATGAAGTCAGAGACGTCTGAGAAGATTTTAGAAAAAAACAAGTGCACAATAATTCTAATAATAATAAATAAAAAACCATTTCAAAATTCCTGATTTTTCTTGATAAATCTGTACTGTTTCAGGGAGAACAGTACTAGAGCTGTCAAATAAATGCGTGACTAAGAAGATGCACTTTTTACATCAATTTTGGAATAAAATGCTGTAAACCAAATTAAAGTAACTTTTGGGTTTTTTTTTTAAATATATCCTTCCTGTTTTTCAGATATAGCTTTTACACATGTAGGAAACACACAAACTCAAGGGTGTTACATATAAAATACGTATTGCAGAACCCCAGGCAGAGCCTCCTGAAGAAGCCCTGCCTTCCAGAAGAGCTCACATGCACAGCACACACAGGGTGTGCTGAGGTTAATGTGCACAAAAAAGAGTTTTCTCAAGCCCAGTAGAAAGTGTTGGCTATGATCTTTTTTCTTCTTTAGTGTACCTCCAAGTGTTATTTTTCTTTCACATTCTGTTCTACAAAAGATCTTTAGCACCTATTTTGGCAGAAAGCTTAAAATACCAGGGCAATCAGAAAAGAAGTGCAACAGTGACTTCACAGAAAATTGAAGCTGAGCAACAGACAGGAAAAAGGATCTTCAGTGATCTGTGTAGGGCATCTGTTTGTTGTTTTCCTCAGACCTGTTTGCTATAAATTAACACCTAAATTTTGGACAGGTTTTTTTTTTTGTTTCTTAAAAAAAAAAAACACCAAAAACCTGTTCTTTTTTTTAGGACTACATTTACCTGCAATCCTATTAGTTATTGTCCAGATAAACCAAAATCAGAGCAAACAAAACCTGAATTAGAAGACTTGATACTTGAAAAGGAAAAAAAAAAAAATCAAGCATTATTAAAAAATAATAATTAGCAACTCACTACAGTCCTCCTGTACATTTAACAGTGAAAATGCTATGATAAAATACCAATACAACAATCTGAGATGACATCTTCAGATATTAATAGGCAAGAAATGGTACATTATTACAAAACTTTCACTTCTTTATTTTCCTTATTTCTGCTGGTTTAAGACCCTGTGACACTGATTTGTTCTGGGGAAGGATTCCAGTACCACTGTCTTTCAAGGAACCGCAGTAAACCTGGGTCTGCAGAGCAAATTTCCAACCATAAACCTGTGCATACTTATACATGTGTTGCAGTAAAGTCAGTTTACTGAACTTAAATTTGAAAATAAAAGTTTCTGGAGGCCTGATATGGCCATCAAAACACTGTACCATAAACCTTCAATACTGAGAGACTTTAAACTCAAGCCTAAATACGAAGATCCCAGAGCCAGCATGGCAATTCAGAACGAATGGAATCAAGGCAGAAAGGGCACAGGCAGCACATGAGAGGGAGAGGGCAGGGGAAAAGCCAGAATGAATGAGGGAGGAATAGAACTTGTGCTCCAGCTCTCCTGAAGCCATGGCTGCAACAGTTCACAAGGATTGAAATTTGAAAGGCTATGTTGCCTTATTAAGAAATGTTATCTTGATCTATAATTACATCTGGACCATATAAAATAAGCAATTAATTTTTATCAATACAGATTAATACAATTTCTGTATTTAAGATCCAAGGAACTGATCTCTGTGTTTGCAATCTTTGCTCATTTCATTTTGTAAAGCTGCCTGTTACTAGCTTATTAAAGTCTCATTATATCATCAAGCCCAAATGTCAGTCCTGGTCCCAGTCCAGGCTCTTCTCTCTGGATTTAGTCATTTCCCACAGAAGTATTTCCAATAGCAATGAGTCTGACACTTGCTGACCAATCCAATGTTTACAGTAACACTCTGAGCCTTCGTTCCCTTAGCTAAGTGATGTAGTTACTCAAGACTAACATGCAGCATTGTAGAGCAAGAAAGATCTTATATCATCTGTGTGTACAGGAAATGAAATATATGCACATATTTTCCATGGGGAAAGCTCTCAGCAGAGGAGAGTGCTCACAGCCACTGCCTCCCCATGCCAGAACCAAGCCCATTTCCCAGAAAACTGTCACACGTTTATGAGACTTGGACAGAGGATCTGCTCCAGCTCAAGTCTCCAGTTTTGATGCCGTCTAGAAACAATTATTTGCATTCTAGCCCAATTTAAGATTGTCTTATTTCATATTATTTTGCATATTCAAGAAAATTTACCTCAGTAGCTATGACCATAAACAAAGAGAAGCTAATTCCTCCAACACAAAGCATTTTGTTGGTTTTTCTAAAGGTATTACAGCATGAAATTGGAATTAAAATAAGTTAGTAAAATAAGTGAAAATTGTCCTTTAGAACTTCAGAAATGACTGCAATAATGGCTTCGCCCTGCAGTTAGGAGGAATCGCTGAGATCTCTAAGTAAATAATTAGATTTATCTAATTATTATTATTATTAATAATAATAATAATAAGCAGCATTTAATCGTTATCCCAAAATACACTGAATTAGGAATTTTAAAACTATTTTCCATATTAGAACAAGGTGACCTAATCCACCAGGATCAGCTTCCAGGATTCTGTTGGATGCGTTGTCAGTATATTTCAAGTTCAGAAATTTGATTTTAAAAAGCAACAGATTTTTCAAAGATTATTCTCGCACTGGCTAAATATGATACCCATCTGTGAATTAAAATAAATACATTTAGGAAACTATCATAGGAAACTATCAAAATGTTCCTTAGAATCGAACATATGGTAAGTGTTCACTCTGTCAGGCTCGAGCTGGGCCTCTCCAAAGCTGACCAATCTCATGGTTTGGGTTCTGATTTTTTTTTTTTCCATAATGTTAATTTGTTGAAAAAGTTTAACAAGATCGTCAACACGAATATGTGTAAGACCTGAAAGAACAGTTCAAATGCAGATCAGAAAAGTATGGTTTTCTTTTTATTTTTAGTTTAGAAAAACAAGCACCATACTCATAAAAGGCTGCCTATTGCAAGGAGAAAAAAGATGTTTTAATGGATTTTTGGAAGAACAGCCAAAGAAAAAGGCTCAGCTACTCGGCTTAGTCAGTAAGATTTTGCTGTTTTATGATGTGAACCAATTCCAAACAACAGCACCAGCATAAAGTATCTTCCCTCTAAACAGACATGCACCCACCTGGGAAAGGACAGCGTGTTTTGGGACAAAGAGATTTAATATTTCTAAATATTAAAAAATTTAAGGTTTTTAAAAAGGAAATTTTGGNGCCCCGTTCACCAGCACTCTCTGGTATTATGGGGAAAATTATATTGAAAATTATATATTATGGGGAAAAATATTATGAATAAACCATTTCAGCAAGGCAACAGAAGAGACAAGGAACAGAAAAGGAAAGCAAGAAAAAATAGTAGACTAAAATGATAAAAACTCAAATATGCAATTTTCAAAGTCAGAAGCCTTCTTGAACTTGGGCCAGAAACTCCAACCATCATTTACCTTTCTCCGTTTATATATCTAATTATTAAATTTACTTCCATTTCAAGATACTATTTAAGAACTTAAACCTGTACTGTTTGGGGACACTTGTTTCTCTTTGAAACACTGCTGGGAGACAGATTCTAAGGGACAAGTGATTTATTCCAGTTGTCACGCTTAGAACAAGAGATCCAAACATGAGTTTTTCAGATTTCTCTATTAGTTTTTTCTGGTTTTCTAAAATGTGTAACAACCTTATTAATACTTCCAGCACACACAATGGTTGCAGGTTAGGTTGTGGAAGCCTTGCCCCTGGCTGCAGGAACAGAGGTGAGCACAGCTGCCCAGGTGCAGCTGGAGAGGGGCTCTGACTCAGAGCATGGAGAGAACTGGCAGCTCCAGACACCTCAAAGGCTAAAACTCCCCTCCATTGGGCTTCTTGAGAGGTTTGTGTTCCTAAACCTTTCAGCCTGCCTCAGAAAGTTTATTTAAAAAAAAAAATCATCAAGCAAAAGCTGATCCAGTCTATTATTTTTAGGCTGCTGCCTTTGGAGGCAGCGGCTGACAATGGAATGGAAAATTCCTTTCCTCCTGCAGCTCTGCAGGTGCACTTGCATCACGAAGGAGCTTCTGAATAAAGCAAACTGTACATATTAGTACTGCCTTCAAAACAGCTTATGAACTTTTCAGTCCATTGTGATCACAGTTCCCTGTATTAGAAGAGAGCCTATGCCCTTAAATCTTAACTCTGTGAACTCTTCCCTTTAAAGTACCCAACATGAGAACTTTTTCAGGAACAGGAAAGTCTGAGCTCTAATGAGATCCTCTCTGACAATTGCAGAATAAAACCTTCTATTATATATACTATAGAGATTGGAAACACATTTGCTATACCTCTCATTTTTCTTTACGATCCTCTCAGTCCCTTAACTAGAGTACAATGTCCCTGACTTGAATTTATATCATGCTTTTGAGGATGCAATAAGCAGCAGATTGCAGAACCTGATCACTTAAGGAAAGATAACTTCATGGAGAGGCAGGATGGTGTGAACTAAACTACACAAAGCAAGAGATTAATGCCTGCAATAATAAATACATACATATGGACAAAGTCACACTCCTCCGTATTGTCTTTGAAAATCAACCAGTTGAATGACTGAGCAGCCAACCAAAAAATAAAATTAAATCAAAATAGTTCTTTAGTATCCAGCATAAAGCAGATTTTCTGCTGTGCAGCAAATGACAGAAAGTTGCACTTATTCCAGAAGGTAGGATCCAGGTATCTGAGTCTCACTGGGCAGGAGAGGGAGGCAGGAGGCAATGCACAACAACCTGACACAATTCCTGGTGACTTGACTGTATAACCTCTGCTATCCTGCACAACAAATTTAAGTATGAGGTACAGGGAATAAAAAATGAGGCCTTAACTCTGAAGCCCATCTGAGGAAGTCAGCATGATGGGGTTCATCACTCAAGAGCCCTCTAAAGCTCCCATAAAGCCAGAAAGGAAGTAAGATTTCCATTCCCAAATGAATGGGATATCAGCTGCTGCTATTTCAAAACCACGGAAATAGCTTTATTGATTTCAATTTTAAAGTTTAGAAACTGTGGCCTTCATAAACACACGCACACACGCAACTGAAGAGAAGAACTATATCAAGATCATAAGGCACAGTGCAAGCTTCAAAGAATTCTCTTCATACATGCTGTCAATTGTGGTCAGAAATAAAGGCCAAACTTTGAAAACAAGAAAGTGCCAGTGTTATGTGGGGGTTGTTTGGTTTTGTGGGGTTTGTATATTTTGTTGTTTTAGGTTTTTTTCCCTCTAAGAGGACGAGAGGACCAGCTGCTGAAAAATTATCTCAGCTATGTGTGCCATCATACCACCCCCTCTCTTCCTGACAGTATCATCGCTATCTCTCTTTTAATCAAACTATCTGGCCAAGCAAGATGGAGCCTCAGTAAAATTCAATTTCTGATGAAAACAGAGCACAGGTAACATTACTGGCACGTTACCAGATGTCTCCCCATCTCTACTTGGATAGTGCCACCAGTGTTTGAACTGAAGGTGCAGTACTCTTACCCAGGGCCAGAGCTGAGCTGGAGAGGTATGACACCCTCACACAGAACTCCTGCAGGCCTGTGAGGGGACCCAGCACTTCAGCCCCCTTGGCAGACATGTCTGAAGTCCTTTAAGCAAGGCCAACACCAGCAGTGAGCAGATGCACAGCACAGCCCACTGAAGAACACTGAACAAATTTACATGCCAATGTCTTGGAGCCCAAAGCAATCTTGTGGTTAGCAGATATCACTGCTGCTCCTGCCACCCCTACAACTCAGACAAGGGAGAAAAGAAATAAAAAAACTAAAAAATATCCATAAAGTCACAAGAGTCACAAAAGAAGGAACAGCACTCAACTCCTCTTTGTCTTTGGTCATTATCAACTCTTGCAACAGCAGTGAGACACCATTGCCATCTATCCTGCTGCACACAGCACCTCAGTTTCTTCCAGAAGAAAGAATTCTGGTTTCATCACAATATTCTGCTTTGCAATATTGGAAATACATCTCAAAATAACTGAGTATTCAGTAGACACATTTTACATTGTGTCCACAGTACTCCATGCTCCACATGAGGATTTCCAGAATGGCAAGAGAATTCACAATGAGATTTTTAATTTTGTGAGGTCTTTTAGAATTACATGTCCTTCTAAGCTCATTGTTTACTTTGATCATATCCCACCTACGAGGTGATTACAAAAGCACAATATAACCGAGAAGTACATTCTCTTAAAATGCTCCTTTAGAAGATCACAGTATTTTTGGTTGCCTTTTTAGTTCTTTTTTTCTTTAATAATTATTCTACCTCCCTTTATTTTTGCCTTTTTTTTTTTTTTTTTTTGGTAGGAAATCCATTTAATGAAAACAGTTCATGTGTCATACCATATCTCCTAAAACTAAATTTTAATGACTGTATTAAATAATGGCTACAGGCCAACAAGAAAACGGCTTGCATGGCAGTTTAATTGACAGAGCATCTGAAGTGTCCTTGAAAATTATTTAAAAGTTTATTACAGTCCTGGAGGTCAAGAATGAAAGGCTTCAAACAGCAGTTCTGTGGAGGTCCTTTTCTGACCCAGATGCTAGAGCTTTGATGTTCCTATTAAATCAAAAATTTAACTTAACATACAGACACCTTCAAAAACTCTTCTCTTTTGAAAATCTGCAATCATTCATACACCGTAGAGCTCAACAGTGTTTGAATCTCTAACTGGAACATAAATCTGTGATGAAGAATAATTACTTTAAACCAAATAACCTACACAATGCCACAAGCAATGGGAGAACACATTTAAAAGTCACTAATTTATTATGCAAGCTGTAAAGAAGTGAAATATGTTGAAAAAAAGTATAAAATGACACATTGTATCTTGTGTATTGTATATATTTTTAGAAAATACCTCACAATATACTTATAGCATTCATAGTTTCTTTTTCTCATTAATATTGTCACTGAAATGAACTTTGCATGATAATATCTGCTAAGTAAATAGTTATTGCTGTACTTACCAATAAAGTTTGCAAAATTTACATCACTCATGAGGAAGGGAGAAAGTTTTCTATGCCTCCATCAGACAGGTTAGGATACAGTTTATATATTAGAACTAGAGTAGCATACAGATTTTGCATAGAAAATAAAACATCTCTTCATACTGAATGGGAAACCTAAATTTTCATTCTGCCAGAGGACAGAGAATGCCTTAATGACTGTGCCACATACACAAAATTATCAGCATGGCAGGCTGACAAAAAAGGGGTTAACTGACAGATACAATAGCTTCACCTTAACCCAGATGTCAGGAAACTTGTCATTATTGATATTCAAAGCTGGAACAGAACACTTAAGTGACTCACAGAAAGCTGAATAGGCAGGCATTTAAAATATCATGTGTGTAAGAATAAATTCTTAGCTCACTCTACCTTAGAAAAAAATGAAGTATTTTCTGCTTTGTTTTTATTACAGAGCTTATTATTTTGTTAAATATCTTCTCTAAATGGCTTTGGAGGTTTCTACAATATCCAAATGTGGTCTGAGATAAACTGATCCTTTTTTCCTCTGAGTTTTCTGCATTAAATCAACCGAATTGCCAAAGTTTTTAGAAAATTTGAGCTCAGAATACAGCCTAACTGATCTCAGTGTTATGCATGAATATAATCTCTAATTCAATCCAACATGAAGCACAGTTTAAATGTGTTGATGACAGTTGGTCAGAAAAGGTACATGGTGAGAAACAAATCTGCATGCTTCACTTGCTTGATTTTCAAGAATGCAGAGCATTCAACTCATGTTTAAATTATGACAAAATAGGATAAATGTTTCAAGGGAAATGAAGGAAAACACACACAAACTGTTGTTTGAATTCATTTCTCCTGTTCCACACACATATCAGGTATTTTTAAAAGGATGTATGAACTGTCAAAATAAGACTCATCCTCTTATTACTTTCCCAACAGATATTTTGTAGATCTAGCACAAACCCCAGAAAGGTGCCTGATCACCATGACATATAAGAACCATAAGGGACACCATGACAGAGGATTGTGCTCTGATCACAGCACATGCTCACACACACAGAGCATCTATACTTGTTCTCTTATTAAATTTAACTAGTTTGTCCATATTTCCAGCAAAAATAGAATTACAGACATTTTAGGATAATTTACTTTGAAAGAAATCAGTCTCTTGCTAATATCAGTGAAAGGAATGTGAATGGTGAAAGGTATCTAGCCTTAGTCTGAAAACTGCTATTGGCTGTCAACTCCACATACTGAAATTATTATATGAATGAGAACTTTTGAGACATGTTAGAAACCTTTCTTCACTTTCCTTTGAACAGATTTATGAATCTGGTCTCCTCAGTGGAGGTGAATAATTTACAGTTCCCCACCCCTAACTTGATAATGAAAATGAGTCCAATTTGAACTTTTAGCTCTTTGACATTGGCGAATATATAATGCAGAATTAGACTATAATATGAATGCAGTCTGGATCAACCCATTAATCATTTTATGATCTTTGTAAAAAAAAAAACCAAACCAAAAAAACTATTAAGAAAATTGGTCATTCAAATGAATCATTACATTTCAACAAATGTTAGCTTTTGTACTCCTCATCTAAGAGGAACCCCTCCTTTTACCAGAAGTGTTTCTCCAGAGTCATCTTTTTTTCTAAAAGAGTAGACTACAGTTTTACCAAAATTAATTTGTCCCCTCAAACTTAAAATAAAAATGTTAGTTTTAACACAGAAAGAGAAGTCTTAAGCATTTCTTTGGAAAATAAAAATCCTCAAAATTCTTGTTCAGTTTTGTGCCCATTTTTGTAACTGCATTTACCTTTATTACAACAGCATTTAAAATGTTATAGAAGGATAACCATGCAGTAACAGCAAGTTTATCACAGCTAATACTCAAGTAGCCAGATGACTTGATACATTGACTCTAAAACGGCAAATTCGGATGTTTTGATAATGACATGGAATGATTTCTACTGCCATGATCATTAGTCACAATCTTCACTACAATTCCTATCCCAGTAGAATTTGAATTCATAACAAAAGTAATAAGAAGGTGCATTGATTTGGCACAACCTGGTTTTGGTAGCAGGAGGTGTCACAGAGGTGGCTTCTGTGAGTAGCTGCTGGAAGCTTCCACCATGTCCAGCAGAGCCAATCTCTGATGGCTCTGAAGATGGACAAGCTGCTGGCCAAAACTGGGCCAGTGAGAGAGGCTGGTAACGCCTCTGTGATGACATATTTAAGACGAAAATCAAAACAAAGTCACAAGATTCTGGATTCCAGTCAGACAAGAGGAGGAGGTGAGAACATGTGAGGGAAAACAACATGGAGACACCAAGGTCAGTGAAGAAGGAGGGGCAGGAGGTGCCGAGATGCCTCTGCAGGCCGTGATGCAGACCATGGTGAAGCAGCTGTGCCCCTGCAGCCCATGGGGATCCATGGGGGATGCAGAGATCCACCCACAGCCCGTGGGGAGGTGTCTGTGCCGGAGCTGGTGGATGCCCAGAGGAGGCTGTGAGCCAGTGGGAGACCCAGTGGAGAGAGAGGGCTCTGCTCCCAGGCTGGAGCAGCCTGTCCTTGGAGGACTGCACCCCGTGGAAAGAGAGACCCATAGCGCAGCAGTTTTGGGAGAACTGTGTGCCCATGAGAGGGACTCAGGCTGCAGCAGGTGTGGTGTGGCTGCTGCTCCTGAGAGTGGACCCAGGCCAAGGAAGTTCATGGAGAACTGTCTCCTGTGGGAGGGACCCCATGGTCTCACAGGGGAGGACTCCTCTCCCAGAGCAGTGGAAGGGAATCTCAGTGACAAAGTGACCAAACCCCCACGCCCTGTCTCCCTGTGCTGTCGGTGGGAAGGAGGGAGGGACGGGGAGGGGAAGGCGTTCTAAGGGCTTATTTGACTTCTTATTATCTTCCTCTAATTCTGTTACTAATAAATCCACTTCACAACTTAAGCTGAGCCTGTTTCACCCTTGAAGTGTTTCTCCCGGTCCTTATCTCACTCATGAAGTGTTTGTTAATTTTTTTTTTTTTTCCTTTTTCCTCTTCTGCCCAACGGTGGCAGGGGAGAGTGAGTGAGTGGCTCTTGTGGGTGCCTGGCGTTGGGCCAGTGTCAAACCACGACAGAAGATCAAAGTACCAAGCTAGACAAAAAAGAAGACACCTGAACAGCCATTGAATATTCTGTTTCAAGCATCCATCCTTGACAAGCAACCTGCAATTAAGATAAGATTTATGCATCAGGCGCTTCATTTGGATCTCTGAGGCTGCACACACTTTCCCCGGTTGATAGAAGCATCAGTTCAAAATGTTCACCACAACAATACATAAAACACTATCAGAAAGTACAATTTCTTCATTCTATCACAGAGCTGGTCTGATGCAAAGACAGAGGATGCTCTGAGCAGCAGCACACTCAGTTAGAATTGAAGACTAATTTCCAGCTTCCCTTCCCAACTCAGTTCCAGCCACAGGCAGCCTGGACAAATCTCTTCCCAGATCTCTGTCGCCCTCTCCAGTCTGTAACACAAGGGTTCATCACAACAGATATCAAAGTGATACTGCAGCAAGAAAATTCATTCATCAGTTTTGGTGCTATTTAACCACCATGCCACAGGGACTACTATCACCCAATGCATGGGCATTTCTTTTTATGCAAATCCCAGTATTCCAGTAGAGCTACTTACTCGGCCAGGGCCTCATCTTCTTGTTTCTAATCCTATGGAGAAACCAATGAATTTGTATTTTATCTATCCACAGAGCTTTCCTGGGTCATTGCAATGGAAGAAAATCCCACAGCATGAGTTTAAATATAGGCTTAAAACCCCTGACCTAAAATATCCAATAGGTGGATGACAAGAACTCAATGTGATACAAAGATATAAACCAAGAAAAAGGCAGAAATTCAGAAGACTAGAAACAGTTCCTGTGCTGTACCACATAATAACAGGGTAGAAAATAAGGCTCTAAGCCTTTACTCGTTCAACTTCTGTGACACAGGAGTACGACTCAAGGAACCTCATGAGGCAGAGATAAATATCAAGGTAACATAACACTGGTACCACTGTCCAGCCTCACACACATGACTGATCCTTTCTCTCTTGAAAAACATTACCAGCACTGAAATTCCCTTTCTCCTCCTCCTTATTATCTGAATGCTGTGCCATCGGCCCAGTAACAGTAACATTTATTCTTGATACTTAATAGGGCCAGGAAGGAGAACAATGAATTCCTCAAAGGGTTCACAGAAAACCAACCTAAGAACCACATAAATGATTAAGGGGAGTGAACTGAAAACTACCACCTAGAAATAAGAAATGCCTGGCAAGTTCTAAGAGAAAATCATGTCCTTGTTGTATGATGTGAACAAACACCAAATGTACATCTAAAATGATCACCAGCACTAAACCGCAATCTTTTAATGATGATAAAACCAATATATACAAAATACATATTTAAAACCATACACGTTATTAGAGCTAATAACGTGTATGGTTTGAAAGACACATTTTATTCTTTGCCACCTGCACAGCCACTACTTCTATTAAAAGGGTATTTTTTTTGTTTTGAGGGCTTGGAGTTTTTTTTCATTCTTCTTTTCCCCACAGTTTCTACATTAGAAATGCTTTAGTCCATTGCTGCTGAAGTTAGGTAAGAGCAGGAGATAGTAATCAGATAAATATCCAACAGTCAGACTTTTAACAGCCTTTAAATGTTCAGAGATTCTGGATATTTTTACACAGACCCATTCTCTTTTGTATATTACAACTGAGAGACCATGAGAGAGAAGGACCATTTAGGTCATTTACAGAAACATTTTCTTCTCACCTAACTGTCTCCAGAGCTTGAGTCCATTGATTTTCCCTGGGACTTATCTTCCTCAGTCACTCCAGGGCTTTTGAAGACGTCATCATTAAACAGTAATCTAATCTGTTTCTCATCAATTCCTACCAGCCCTTACTAGTGGAAGTCAGAACCAACCCACTTGCTAGTTTAAAACAAATACTTGAACCTAAACCACACAGCAAAATTTTGATTTGCTCTAAATAGTATTGACTGAAGATCACAAAAAACACACACTTTGGAGAGCTGATGGGTGTTGCTCAGTGAAGAGAAATAGATTAAAATAGAAAGGTG
Organism: Vireo altiloquus; assembly: GCA_013396875.1. Taxonomy (NCBI): domain Eukaryota; kingdom Metazoa; phylum Chordata; class Aves; order Passeriformes; family Vireonidae; genus Vireo; species Vireo altiloquus. Next base: position 1,311,881 of record VZRF01005562.1, on the reverse strand, counting down.
AATTCCCATTCATCATCCAGCCTGTGAACAACACACAAAGCTCCATTTTGCCATATTTTTTTTCCTTTAATAAACTACTATCTTCAAGTATTAAGGTGGTTCAGGACAATTAAACTGCCATCTCAGACAGGCTAACCTGGCACAAAATTTTTGTCATGCAGCTAGATCTGATCTATTCTGATCTACTGCAGTGTGATGAACCATGTGTAGTATGACAGTGAGTAAAAACCTCCTTACTATGCTGCTAAAAATACCAGCATCACGTTAGAGATAAGCATTTAAGCCACAAAAAGTGCTAAAAAAAAGGAGAAAGCTAATAAAATTCACATTTCTCTATTTATGTGTTCAGGGGAAAATTTGCAGCAGCTCAAATTCTTTTTATCTGCATCTCAGATGTTATTGTTATTCAAAGATGTTCTCTACATTTGAATACAACCAGAAGACAAATATGACTGACAACTTACTCCCAATATAATCAGCAAGACACAGAAATAAGTTCCAAAATGTTTCAATATTCAATTCTAATTTTCATCTCCATAAGTTGCAGATCAACTCCCTGCTCTCCCTTGGGTTATTTTACATTCGATGCTTCCAAGGCCAGCCCTGCCCCAGCTCTACTTCCCTTCTCATTACTGTCCCATTTTGGGAAGTTGGAGGTGTAAAGCATGTACCAGCAAAACATTCATCAAGAATTTTGAAGGATTTTTTTTTTTTCCCAGAAGAACCTTTTTCAGCCCTGTCAACGCTTCTGCATTTTGTGAAAACATTTCATATTTTATACTGGCAATCTTAGAAAACAAACCCACTATTTTACAAGCAGATTTGAATGAACATATCTGCAGGACAGAATTAACTTCAATGATCATTCCTTGAATATCATTTTTAAGGTCATTTTACCCCCCAAAAAAGGCAGAAGGATCTGACTACCCAGCATAAATGTTGTAATTTCTCAGAGACCTTCAGTTGCAAGATAAGCTTATATCCCTTATATTTGAGCAACATCCTGCTGTCTTGTAGGTCAGTAGAAGGGGATAAGGAGGTAATTATCCTGCATCCTTCTCACACACTTGGTAATAATGTCTTCCCTTTATCCCCTTTCTAGACTTGTCAGCATATCTAGTAATAGACAAATGCTACTTCCCTATGAATACTGAAGATTATTCTTACCTATTTTACAAAAGCATAACAACAATATTACGGGAACATTACAAGGAATATTATTAGTTGGCTTAAGACCTCCAGTTTGGCCAGATTTCAGCTATGAAATGAATTAAGCTGGAAGAGTGTCCCTTTGACATTTATACAGCAGCTTTTGCACTGAGTCTGTCTCAGAAAATCCTGCATGTAGAATTACTCTTTCAAATTTTCTTTTACAAGAAAGTTGTTTGATATGTATTTCAAGCTGATGAGACCCAAAACCAATTGCCAGTTGCTAGTTGATTTTCAGAGCTTCATTTTGACTGTGTTAGCTCCTGTTTATTAAATTTAAGATATGTATTTTTTATTTTTAAACAGCACTTTGTAGTTTCTTTCCATTGCTGGCAATTAATTTGTTCAGTGAAGAAAAAAAGAATACTTTCATGTATTGCTATGTTTTTTAATTCTGTGCTGATGTGTGATTAAGTATTCTCTTTCACACAGAACAAAGAGACTTGTTTCTCTGTTATTTCTCTCTCTTGTTTTAGGAAGTACAGATGAATTCATTTTATCTTAATTTGATATTTCTAGTAAAAATTAAACTGATATTTTACTTTATAAAGTAATTTTTCCCCAAAGTTAAACTGAGAATTATGTGTTTTATGCAGAACTTTTTTGCCTGACTGCAATAAATACTGTGAAAGAAAGTTACTGCAGAAAGTTTAGACCTAAGTTTGATATGAAGGTGTAAGTCTTAATTTCGACACTTCACATTCCACAAGGACCTCCACAATTCAGTTCACTTATGTATTTTCACTCTCAACCTCTTCCAGAAGTCAAAACTATTTTACAGAAGAGAAAGAACCACATATTATATATATAAAAACAAACAAAAAAAAAAGTTAGATCCAATTTAAATTAGCAAAGATAAACCAGAGTTCTAATCCCAATTCCCCATCTCAAAATATGAAAATTCATATAAAATTAAAGTTGCAGTACTTAACAATGATAGATGTCAATTTAGAAAACAGAGACAATAAGCTCAAGGAAGCTATGACCTTGATTTGAATAAATTGTGATAACTAGAGAACAAGAAATCAAGAGAGAAAAAATTTAGATGTTGGGTTATGGTCTGGTCTTACAAAAAAAGAATAAAGAAAAGAACAACAATATTGAAGACAAGGCATAGTGTTGCAAGGTTAATAAAATGGAAATCAGATATTGAAAAGATGATGTTATTTTTGGCAGCATTAATATTTACAATAGACTGCATCCCCAAACCCATATTTATCCAGGCATTTATGATATTTTACTGCTGTTTTGGGGGGGAGGGAGGAAATATTTTAAGAAACAAATACTTCCTGGCAGCAAGAAGCATTTTATACAGAGTTAAGATGCATCCTGGCCAAGAAGGCTGGCTCAAGAATGTCAAATGGTTATATGAGATAGGTCATATGTAGCAGGCAAATCTTCCAGGATGAGAAGACAAACCAGTGCAATAGTGATAACAGAAGGCATGTTGGAATGGCAAACTCATGAGTGATTCCTAGAAAATCTCGAAGAAGGCCTTTATAATGCTGCCAATTAAACAGAAACAACTCTGAGTGACTGACAAAATTAGTGGGATGGAATACAATCTAACTTTTTAAAGCAAATACGGATCACTGCATTTAATAAGCATTATCATAGCTTATTTTATAAAGTAAGTGTTGTTGTAAAATGCTAATACATGTAGACAAATTGATAATTACACTTCCAATATCTTTTCATTAATTTGCTTTAACTGTACAAAGCAAATAAGCATTACTAACTACCAACCTACACATCAAGGCAAACCTTCTGCTCACATCTACATACCTGCAGTTATGTTAAATGGCCTCACTGGAAGAAAAGTACCAAATACTCTACAATTCCTACTTTGCTTAATCATTACAATAATAACTTAGCATAGTGGCAGTTGGAAATCTGACTATATTACTCTTACATTTTAATAAGCTTTACAACTGAAAATCTATGATGCCTAAACAGCCTGTTAAAAAAAAAAAAAAAAAAGAGTCTATTAGAAAGCCTTGCTTCCATTAAAAGTATGCTCAAAGTCTTTAGAAAACATCTCAGAGTGCTTAATAAAGTTATTAGTTCTCTTTCCATTCCTGAGCCATTGGCTCTGTAATAGAGATGAACAGAGCAGAGGTCTGTAGGACAGACCTGCACACGGGAATGCCACCATGCCCTCTTTGCTGGGCATCCCAGGACAGGTGGCTCTGCACAGAGTCTCCTCCATAAAGTGCTTGGCAATGCCACAAGAGTCTCTCTGCCACCTCAGTGTCTCAGCACACCCACGGAGGTACAAGACTGAAAAAGCTAATGGTTGCTGGCACAGAGCCTGCAAAGACGTTCCAACTGCAGGCTTTCTCATAAGCCATGCCCAAAATAACCTGCAGGAGCTGGAGCACTGTGGTGACTGGCTCCCACTGCCTGCCGGCCTGACCCGAGGCGAACCCAAGGCCGGTGTGTGGCTGGCAGCCTGACAGGGCAGCAGCAAGGACTGCTCAGCACATCTCCACACACCGAAACAATGATTGCTCTTATTTCTCAGAGAGCATCGGGCAGTGAGACACCTTCGGCAAGAGGAACAGAGATTACAGTTTCCTACAGATACAAGTACTTGCCTCCCTCAGGTTGTGGAGGTGGCGAAGAGATGACACTGCTGGAGGTGTAAGTGATTTAACTGCTAAGTAATTATATGAAGAGGGGACTACGACCTTTATTTTGCTAACTATTAGAAGATCTTCTCTAATTTTGACTCGGACAAATTAGCAATTTCTAGATATAGTTCTTGACCTTGAGCACATAAACCTTGAAGGCAACTATCATGCAGCAAATAATTAACTAAGTGATAAATTACCAGATCATACTACAGCGTCCTTTAACAAAATGACATTCTACATATTCAAGCAGTGAATTCCTATTTTCCAAGCCTGAGTTCTGCACAGATAAAAGTGAACATTAATAAGGGAACAGAAACCAGAGGCTCAAGTATCTGAACCATGAAGAGAAGCATTTAAATTGTTTCAATCTTTTGTTTCTGGCACCATGCCGTCTACTCACATAAAGCTGTAATTGAAACCACGCCGTGTGTGTAGTGGGTTCATTACTGACTCTGACTGAGCTGTCTCATGTGCTAACCATGGACTGATTTTTTTCATCCTTGGCATCAAGGACTCTTCACCTATGTATTTGTTAGCACATATGGGTTCTTATTCCTTCTAGGAAATTAAAATTATCTAATATTTAAGAGCCACAAATTGATTTTCGAGTCTGGCTCCCACGGGATAGTGAATGGCATGTCTAAGCATCTGCAAAATAAATCACCTGGGAAGATATTATATACAAAAAATTAAAATATAACAATGGTTTAAATAATTGATTTGTAATACTTTGCTATATGATAAATACTGAGTTTACTGCAAGCCCTTATCTGCTGAGTACTAGCTTTCCACTGCTAAAAAGAATGAATGCATTTTAGAAGGAAGTACCCTGCCTGGAAATAATTAATATATGATTTTATTATTAAGTATAATTTTAATTACTTCTGGAGGAGATACCATCTAAATATCTCCTCTAATATGCCCTGAAATGAAACCCATATATTTGATGCAACATATAAAATTAAAGTCTGATAATGACACTTTTGTAGAATTTAACACAATCATATCTATTTCATTATAGTTTGTAACACTTCTAACCTAATGAGTAAACTTTCAAGAAACAGGGGTGAAAATTCTGCCACCATTCAGAATACTTGTCCTCTAACGTAAGGCACTGCCAAATAAGCTGAGGCAACAGAAAAATACAAATACACAGGTCTCTGCAGTGCAAGAGAGCTGTAAATTTTGTCTGGAGAACAGCAAGAGGTTTTCAGAACAAATAGTATACTTTCAGGCTCTAATGTTACTTTTTTTTCAGAAGTATAAACAACAAAAGTACTTCACACATTTGATGCATTTACTGCTACTCTTAAACATTGAATCTTGTTTACTATCATATGACAAATTCTGCTCTCTAGTAAGACTTTGTAATGCTTTCATAAACAGTTCAAAACATGAGGATTAAGTAAAAACAGAAACATCAAAGGTCTGTCTTTACTCTCTCCCTAAAACATTTTCAATTTTCAACATCAAATGAGCTTAGGTCATCATGCAAATCAACTAAATTTATGGTCAATGCAAGAAGAAATAACCCAAAAATCAAACTCCCCTTTTTAGTTTTACTGAAGTATCAAAAGATACTCTAAGTTGGCAGGGTGGGAGCGAGAGATGCAGAGGAAAGGAAGCATTCATAGATTCCTTCTATTCCATCCTGGGGTCAAGATTTCACCTTTCTTCTTTTGGCTGTTCCATCAGCCTATGAAACCATAAGCACTTACCCTCTATATTTCAAGCTCTAATAATCCACGTCTGCCCTGGGAATTCTTGGGGGGGAGTAAGTTAAGCACTTCATCTTAGGAAGCAATCTTATTAACATGACATAGCCCAATTGTATTTATTTGTGGGTTTGAACCTGGGCTGTGTTGTCTGTGAAATTACTTTATTTAGCTATAAATAGAAGCTTGTGCAAGTCTTAAAAATGTATTGTTCTTTGGCACTACAGAGGAGTTGATCATATTCATGCCTGTACATGTCTGACCAAGAACTCCTCTGATGAAGCAACTGATCTAAGCAAAGCTGTTTTGCTATTTATAGGTACAAGCATTCTCGTAACAAGTAAAGACAGGAGTATTTTAAAACTCAGATGGTGGCTTTTCATAAAGTACCCATTTTATTTACACTAAATAAAAGCTAAGCTATAGCACAGGATTAGTGTAATATTTAGAAGATTCTGTGCAAACAGTCAGCAACTTGTAGACTTCCTCAGCATGATCCATTTCTTTCTGTAGCTTAGCAACATTAAGACTATAACAAACAAAAATTAATTGTGCCAATGCTAATTTCCATATGTGATGCTCCTCCAAGTTCACTGGAACCATTTACATTTTAACCTGCAGCATCCCATACCTGGCACAATAAATCACTGCAGCCTCCCCGTGCCGGAGCTCAGTGTCAGTGGGAGCTGCTGCCGCCAAAGCAGATGTTTCATGTTGATAAGCAGAGACTGGAAAAGAAATTTCTAAGCCACTTTTTCTTTCTTCCCTTATTTTCTCTACTGTATCTAGCAGTAACTGATCTAGTACATTTGCCATGTACAGCCCCTCTCCTTAGAGTAACTTCCTCATCTCTTTTCCTTAATCCAAATTATCATTAGTCATGCTAAATCACAAACCTCCTCCTTTCAAAGTTCCTTCTCATTGCCCCAATTAGGAGCTCTCTCTTGCTGCCAGATAAGGGTATTTAACTTTCTTTTGGTTATCCTTTCTTAGGAAAGACACAGCCTATCTCAATACTATTTATCAACACAGCTATAAAAATTCCCATACAATGGGAATCTACAATCTAAGGTGTATGTTGTCTTATCGCTAAGACATTTGAATTATAAAATGCAAATTTCAGTACAATTCTATAAAATTGTCATTAAATCCTGTGGTATCCACAGTATTTGTTAAATCCACCATGGCTTGAATCATCAAAACTCAAAACAAGCATTACGAGGCAGAACTCAGGTAACTGAGACTTCATTATGACCCTGAGGAAAACAGGTAGGTTGGTACAAAAGCTAATCAACCTGTATAGAATGCTGGAATGAACTTGGATATCCACACCAGTTACAGTTGTCCAGGATAGTGGAGAGCCAGCACTCGCCTCCACTTTCCTCTGTCCATCTTTAGGTTTGGGAATAAACTCCTTCTTGTAGGTTACATCCCAAACAACCCAAAGGACAAATTCTTTTTTCAGGTATCCTGCAGTTTTTCTCTCCTACGTTGCCAGGAAGGGCCACATCAGCTGTACACCCCAAATGTCTGGGAGTCACCTGAGCTATAAGGAACTTCAGGAACTGTGTAATCAGCCTGAATTTCCCTTAAAAAAACAGTTTATAAATCAAGTAACAGTTCACAAATAGAGAACTCTGTTGGAATGCAGTCTGGAAAATGAGAGCACACCACTCCATCTCAATGCAACCTAAGTTGTAATAAATAAAAATTGCATGAAAACCTAACAATGAGATAAATTATACCTTCCTCAGTGGTTAAAATATTTGGAGAAGAAAAAATAATAAAAAAATCTATAAAACATAGTCTGGAATTTATTGTCCTTTAAAAGCTCTGTAATATTAGTTGCAATCACATCCCTACAAATTAAATATATATTAGGCTACGGAAATCAATGTAGTTAGAGAAAGTAAATCAAAGGCAGAATGCATCTTACTGATTATAGTGAAAAGAGCTTGCTAAAAATGTAAGGACTCCTAAATACTGTGAGGCTTTTCAAGATTTGCTTATCAATAGGCTTCTAGTTTTGTGAAGTCAGAAGATATTTAATGTTTATTAAAATTTAGTTTCAGAGGATGGTTAATATGTAAAATTCTATATTAAGAAGTACAATTTATTTAATTAATTGAATTACTTGAATAAAAATGGCAGAAGTAAGAGGACATCAGGGACAAATTTTTAACACTAGGCTAAAACCTAGAAAAAAAAATGACTACAAGCTAATCTACATTGCCAGAATATTCACAAGTAATGCAGGTAAAAAGAAGCTACTGTTTTAAATTTCAGGTTGTCTTTATGACTCTCAGTTGCAGTGTGCAGCTTTTTCCCAGTCACTGGGCAGTGTAGTATCTGCACAGCATAAAAAGCCTGTGAGTAAAGACTAATTCCTCCAAGCCTCTGCCTCCCCATCCCATGAGGTTTGCCATAAGGGCTGGCAGGCAGTGGCTCCTTCTCCTCCACCGTAAGACAAACCCAGCCTGTCTGAGCCACCAGCTCGGGGCAGATCCCTCCCTGTGATGCTTCAGGGGCTGCCTGGAGGGAGGGATCAGAACCACTGGTCCCGTTCAGCCTCCCCTGGTCAAAGGAGGGAGCTGAGTCCCTGGGTATAGAGGAGAAAAAAGGGGGACTGTGAGCTTTGCCCCATTTGAGAGATGGGTTAAGATAAGCGAGAGCTCACACAGGCAAGAAGGGCTGCTTGGATAGATCCACACTGCTTTGGAGACATGGTTTTGTGGAGGTATTCCCCATTTAGGCCATGCAGGGAAGAGAGAAGACTATCTGGAATAATGGCACAGAGATCTTTCTGGAAAAAAGAAGAATTCACAGAAATATATTTATTCAAGCAAGTCACTGCACACAAACAATAAAGTATGGGAAGGAACGGGGTAANGTATCTAGCAGTAACTGATCTAGTACATTTGCCATGTACAGCCCCTCTCCTTAGAGTAACTTCCTCATCTCTTTTCCTTAATCCAAATTATCATTAGTCATGCTAAATCACAAACCTCCTCCTTTCAAAGTTCCTTCTCATTGCCCCAATTAGGAGCTCTCTCTTGCTGTCAGATAAGGATATTTAACTTTCTTTTGGTTATCCTTTCTTAGGAAAGACACAGCCTATCTCAATACTATTTATCAACACAGCTATAAAAATTCCCATACAATGGGAATCTACAATCTAAGGTGTATGTTGTCTTATCGCTAAGACATTTGAATTATAAAATGCAAATTTCAGTACAATTCTATAAAATTGTCATTAAATCCTGTGGTATCCACAGTATTTGTTAAATCCACCATGGCTTGAATCATCAAAACTCAAAACAAGCATTACGAGGCAGAACTCAGGTAACTGAGACTTCATTATGACCCTAAGGAAAACAGGTAGGTGGGTACAAAAGCTAATCAACCTGTATAGAATGCTGGAATGAACTTGGATATCCACACCAGTTACAGTTGTCCTGGATAGTGGAGAGCCAACACTCGCCTCCACTTTTCTCTGTCCATCTTTGGGAGAATAAACTCCTTCTTGTAGGAGAAGGACATCCCAAACAACCCAAAGGACAAATTCTTTTTTCAGGTATCCTGCAGTTTTTCTCTCCTACGTTGCCAGGAAGGGCCACATCAGCTGTACACCCCAAATGTCTGGGAGTCACCTGAGCTATAAGGAACTTCAGGAACTGTGTAATCAGCCTGAATTTCCCTTAAAAAAACAGTTTATAAATCAAGTAACAGTTCACAAATAGAGAACTCTGTTGGAATGCAGTCTGGAAAATGAGAGCACACCACTCCATCTCAATGCAACCTAAGTTGTAATAAATAAAAATTGCATGAAAATCTAACAATGAGATAAATTATACCTTCCTCAGTGGTTAAAATATTTGGAGAAGAAAAAATAATAAAAAAATCTATAAAACATAGTCTGGAATTTATTGTCCTTTAAAAGCTCTGTAATATTAGTTGCAATCACATCCCTACAAATTAAATATATATTAGGCTACGGAAATCAATGTAGTTAGAGAAAGTAAATCAAAGGCAGAATGCATCTTACTGATTATAGTGAAAAGAGCTTGCTAAAAATGTAAGGACTCCTAAATACTGTGAGGCTTTTCAAGATTTGCTTATCAATAGGCTTCTAGTTTTGTGAAGTCAGAAGATATTTAATGTTTATTAAAATTTAGTTTCAGAGGATGGTTAATATGTAAAATTCTATATTAAGAAGTACAATTTATTTAATTAATTGAATTACTTGAATAAAAATGGCAGAAGTAAGAGGACATCAGGGACAAATTTTTAACACTAGGCTAAAACCTAGAAAAAAAAATGACTACAAGCTAATCTACATTGCCAGAATATTCACAAGTAATGCAGGTAAAAAGAAGCTACTGTTTTAAATTTCAGGTTGTCTTTATGACTCTCAGTTGCAGTGTGCAGCTTTTTCCCAGTCACTGGGCAGTGTAGTATCTGCACAGCATAAAAAGCCTGTGAGTAAAGACTAATTCCTCCAAGCCTCTGCCTCCCCATCCCATGAGGTTTGCCATAAGGGCTGGCAGGCAGTGGCTCCTTCTCCTCCACCGTAAGACAAACCCAGCCTGTCTGAGCCACCAGCTCGGGGCAGATCCCTCCCTGTGATGCTTCAGGGGCTGCCTGGAGGGAGGGATCAGAACCACTGGTCCCGTTCAGCCTCCCCTGGTCAAAGGAGGGAGCTGAGTCCCTGGGTATAGAGGAGAAAAAAGGGGGACTGTGAGCTTTGCCCCATTTGAGAGATGGGTTAAGATAAGCGAGAGCTCACACAGGCAAGAAGGGCTGCTTGGATAGATCCACACTGCTTTGGAGACATGGTTTTGTGGAGGTATTCCCCATTTAGGCCATGCAGGGAAGAGAGAAGACTATCTGGAATAATGGCACAGGACAAGAGAGAGACCTCTGTCAGAGATCTTTCTGGAAGAAAGAAGAATTCACAGAAATATATTTATTCAAGCAAGTCACTGCACACAAACAATAAAGTATGGGAAGGAACGGGGTAAAATGCTCTGAAGCACCTACATGACTTGGCAATGTTCATTCTGGAAACAGATCAATTTTAGTGGGAGTCTGAAATTCCTGTCTGCATCTCATGGTATGTAAAAAATCTCACTTAAGTACTGTGAAAATTTTACCTTGACGTAAACCATTAAATCTGAACCAGAAGGTGAGCTTGATTTCTTATCTGCTGGTACAGTACATTTAAATATATATATATACATAGTTAGCGTACTAGATAAGCAATGAAAAGAACTTGCCTGGATTTCTTAATTCTTGGATCAAAAAAGCATTCTGAAGACACCCTAGTCACTGATAAAGACATTATTATTATTACCTGTATTTTAAGTGAGAAAGTACAAAACCAAAACAAACAGACCCCTAGCAATTACAAAACCCATGAAACTGGTGCTGCCTGTCACACCTGTACCTTCAGGCATAAACTGGTATGCCACAGAAATTTTATGCATAAAAAAGAACTATCTTTCCATCTGGTTGTAAATTAATAATTTGAATAGTTTTACAATTCTAAACTTGGTGATTTCTACATACACATAAAACTTCTAATCTCCTTCCTTTTCACCCATTCAACCTCTGTGGTATTTGTGAGTGGTCAAACATTTCATCTGTTTGAATTAACTAATGGTTGAGGGTTTTGTGAAGGTCATCATCCTGGTTTACACATATGGTGGATTAACGCACACCAAGAGCTAAAAGAATCAGATATTAAATTTTGAGTTAAGCATCCCTTCTAGCAGGGACTGCAATCACCATCTGCAGCACTGCCTGCCTTCAATGCTGACACTGCCCTAAATGTCAGGCACCACCACCCAGCCATCCAACCCCTGCAACCTTCTGAAGGTCACTGGTTCCTCATTGTCCATTCTGAGCTCAGGCTCTCAGCTCAGCAGCCCCTGTCCCCAGCAGCCTCCTGAGGGGAGCTGGGCTCCACCTGCAGCCCTTCAGCACAGCTACACTCACTCCTGACTCCCTCTCCTTCCAGGGAACGTGGAACCCTGTGAGGAAAGGAACCTGCCAAACGCACTGATCTGACACCGTTCTGCACCCATCACATGGCCCCTCAGCAAACAGGACACAAAAAAGAACTCAGCCTCCATGCAAACCACAAATATTTCTAAAACCACTCAACAGATTTAACATCTGAAATGCTCTTTACTGTCAGAAAAAGTCCATCAGTATTAACTATGTAATATTCAGTAATGGCAGCTTCTGCCTTTTCCTCTGTAGCAAATTTGCTGAAGTTATTTTTCCCACAGCACACTGCCAAAATACAAGAGAGGAGAGAATGACAAGAAAAGAGAAAGAAGAAAGAAGAGCAAAAACTTAGCCAAAACTTGCTTGGCTTTGACACTTACAAGCGGAAGCAGCCATCTCCCATAACTACACTTGACTGCAACCCATCACAGAAGGAAAACACAACAGGCAAAGAAGCTGCAGCTGTTACTGGAAAAGATGTACGAAGAAATGCTGCCAAATTTATTTCCAAAAGTATCACAAACCTGAACATCCTGGGAACACTGAGTGTCTGCAATACGGCACTATGTAAAGCAGATAAGAAATGCCATTCTACATGTTTATCTGCCTGCATGAAAGAAAGGAAAATGTAAATATTCATTCCCTCACAAAAACGAAACAAAAATCCTGCAACTTTTCATCAATGACTGTGAGGCCAAAGGGATAAGGAGCAACAGCCTTGCCTGGGAAGAGTGGCTTCTCTTTAGGGATGCTTGTAGAGTGCTGGAAGTTATGAACCTTTTATTTCAGAAGTCCTTCCAACACATCATTTAGGTGCAAGACATGACACGGAAAACAGAAATGCAGAGTCACATAAATGTAGGCAAAAAACAACAAAAAATGCATAGGTATAAGTTGTATAAGCTAAAGATATTTGAATTGCTGATACTTTAATTATATCTATTAAAATCATACACATAGGAGTTTCTCACAGCATGGGGTCACATCAATCTACTCTGGGCAGAAGCAGATGAACATTCCACATATCTGAAGATTTTTAAAACCTTCCTGCATAACTATACCGAAAAGTGTGAGTTTAAAAAACCTCTGTGATCACAACCAGAAGGGTTACGTTAACCTTCACATATTATCCAGACCCAAAAATATTTTGTTGAATAGACGGTCACACAGAATGACAGCACTTAAAGGTGTCCAACACTGCTGATCCCCAGAGCCCAGCATTAAACCTGAACCCTTCAGTGAGGACTGTGTAGCTCTGGGCTTCATTAGCTGCCTCATCCACCTTCTCAGCCAGCCCAGCGAGGTGACGTGGGTACCACTGACCCATCTAGCCATGCACAGTCAGCTTTCCAGAGGAATGCAACACTGAGCCAGGGTGAGAAAGTCAATCCTTTGTGGGCAAAAGGAACAAAACTTATGTCACAGTGTCCATTTAGGAGTGATTTTACCTGTACCACAAGCCTTAACCACCCTCTAATATGAAAAGTGTATCTTGGAGTAAGAACTCCTGAAGAAAAAAAAAAATTCCCATTATGCTGAATGCTCAAGGAACAAACAACAACATTCATTTTGAGTCATTATTAACCTAACAGACCATCAAATGCAAATACTCTTAACTGTGATTTAATTAATGTTTTAACAATTACAGCTTTTCTTAATAAACACTTCCATGCCTTCTACAGAAGATTACATAAAAAAGAAAAAGAAATTCAGTTCCATCACAATATAGCCAAAGCAGCTTCAAATGAGGCTGCATTTGCATAAACTAAGCTTGAAGAAGCAGACATGCATTCTGTGTACCCAGGATGGTTCCCCAGCCTTACCAAACCCCTCAGACCTTCACCTCAATCTCACTTCTTGTATGTCTCTCTAAGAGCAGCCCCACCTCTGCTTTCCCTGCCTTGAACTTCACCAGGAGCTCTCCAGCTCCTGCAGCACTAGCTGTGCTGCCTGGCTCTGCAGAGGGGGAACCAAATCCCTCCTTTTTGGCACTGCAGGCATTACTACCTTAGGAGATAGGAGGCAAAAGCTAAGTTTCAATTTTTTTAATTGATACAACTTGCCTGAGGCTGACAGGTGTGCACCTGTGGGGATGTATAATATATGGATGTATATGCCTTCTCTTTGCTCTTTTCATTCCCAAAGAGTGGGTGACTAAAAAGTCATCTGGAATGTCACTAATCTGAGAAATAAAATAAGATTTAGTTTTGCTATTTGATGAATTAATTGCACATAGACAGGTGATGCCAGCAACACAGGCCATACAGCAAAACCAGGGCAGCACTCTCTGAAACATCTCACCTCTGTCACCCCGGAGGGCAACACATTAACTGATGATAAATCAACTCCACAACATTTCAGTTTATGTTGAAATCCTGAAATGTACAGCAGTTAAGAGTCCTGAGAAAATTAAACTTTGCTTTGTTTCCAAAGGATTTGGCTTTGAGAGAAGCAGAAGATAATATGGTAAATACATGAGAAAATACGAGACTGTTTTAAGTGAAGTAGCTTCCAGAGGAGGGAATCTTTAAAGAACTGTCCTCCCTGGTTGGAAGGCATAAGCCATGGGTTAAGAAAGGAACAGTATTTCACAAAGGAAAATCATTGCAAACACACTGGCTTTTCTCACTGAACCTATCTTATCCTAAACATGACTTCTAAAATTAATTGAACCCAATTACTCAGGTTTTCATATGAGGAAAAAAAAAAAAAAGAGAGAGAGAAGGGAAAAGAAGAGCTAGCAGGAGTGTTGAAATGAAGTTGTAATATTTAATCAGTATTAAAACTGAGCTGGGAGGCAATCAATACCCAATAAATTCATTTTGGTGGAAAACTATTTAAATTAAAGGCTATTAAAGGATTTCTCCTCTCTAACAAATTGATATCTCACTTCCATAGAGAACTTCTGCAGTGTTTTATTTAAAAATTCAATTAACCCTTTGATTAATGAAACAGCAATTTGTTGTACTGTTCTGACAGGCAAAGATGTTATGGACTTAACTAACATTTATAATAGATCTATTTTTAAATTGTGAAGAACTGTCCTTTTAATTTTATCTTGAGAACCAATGACTTTTCCCCAATTCTAGCTAGCACATCTAGGTAGCACATCAATGGTGTTGATGGGGTGATGTTCACTGCAGCTGAAGATAAATGCCTGTTTAACTTTACTTAGCTCTTGAATGTGAAGTGAATGAACATCCCTGAGATCTGGGTAAGTTCAGCCTCCTCAGCCCCAGCCCCAGAGCCCCTCACTTCCCTATCCCTGCTTTGTGAACATAATCCCACAAACACAGACCAGCTGGAATTAAGATTGCTTTTCTGATCCAGATTATAAAAACAACTGCTGTTCTCCAAAAGACACTGATACAATTGGTGTTAGATCTACAGCAAAAGATAAAATTTCATGCAGCCATTGATCATACTCATCTGCATAATTGTTGCTAAAACCTTGGGAGCTTCACCGAATTTTGCATTTGGTAGAGACAATTTACCCTGTACCACTGCATTTTTGTTAAGATAATTTAAAATTGACAACATTATTCTTCATGATAGAAACAGTACATGGTATTACATGAATATTAACTTTTCCACAGAATATCTGCATTTTGATAAACCACAAAATTTTAAAAGTTATTAAAATAATCTTAGTCAGATTTTTTTTTCTTAAACTACATTGTACAAAGTTTCCAGTATATTATAAGTTGTTCTTTTAAAACGTATGTAGGTTTCTTATTCTTCCTTTAACCACATCCCAAAAATAAGAATCCCTGCATGTTGGGTTGTGTGTGAACATCGCTGTAAGCCTTAACAGAATCAGAGAGAAGAATGTTTATCACATATGAAAAGCAGCACCAATAATTATTCAATGAATTTAGAAATCAACTCCAGCAGGGAAGTGTATGAGATTCCTGCTGATATTGGTCATCTGAGAAATAATAATTTATTGCTGTTCAGTGATTGCTCACTTACGTGGATACAATTTCCTGCAATGAAATCAAAACAAACTAAGAAGTCCAAACATTAGCATGTTCAAGACACTGGGAAATAAATTCAATAGTAGTAAGTATGTTTACTACAGCTGATTTAGTCCATGTTCAAGAAGTGTAGAACAGGAAAAATGCCCAATGTAGTCAAGTTAACTTTGTTTTTTTTGTTAACGTCTTAAGAACTAAGTACTCTTCTGCACAAAATTAGAGGGAGATTCTATAGCATTCATTTTTTGAGAACATTCCTTATGTTTTCTATTACTTATCTTAATCTCCATTCACAACTTCACTCATTTGAATGCAGCTATTTTTGATTTACAGCAAGGCATTCAGACTCTGCGTGTGAAATTTTAAATTAACTCTGATGGTTTAAAAGGAGGAAAAAAAACAAACCAAAAAAACCAAAAACCAAACCAAACTTTCAAATCCGTCCTTTCAATTTGTGTCTTGGACTAGACACATATTTGATGGCTGGATCTGAAATGGGAATTAGCATATGCATGAAAAGCAGCCAGGTACCACAGTAAAATAGAACATAGGAATATGAAGCACTAGACCCCAGAGACTCATCATAAACCGGACTGGAGACTAGATTACTCAAAAGAAAAGTAGAATGCCCCAAAAAAGTATTATTTAAGGTTTTTTTTTTCTGGACTACTAGAAGGCCTAACCAGTCATAGAGTTAATTCCAGTCTGTCGTGCATTAAGTCCAGATCTAAATCATCAGCAGGGTCAGAAACCTCTGAAATCAGCACCCTAAAATTCAAACACACACCCCAAACCTCATGGTAATGAGAATCAAAGAAGGCCTTTCAAGATGTTCAGAGAACATTGAACCGGTTACAACTGAAGGTGTTTCTGTTGTAAGCAAGAGTCCTGCAGCTCTGTGAGAGAAAGGCAAAGCAGTGCCCCTGGTTCCCTTGGGGAACTGCAGTTCCTTGGGGGCTGCAGCCACGAGGGGTGAGAGAGGCAGCAGGAATTCTGTGTCTCATTTCCACACAAGCAACGCTATCATCCTATCTGGCTCCTTCAGTTGCCCTTAAGCATTAAATCAGTAACTCTGAGGCTCCTGTTTTAAGGATAAAATGTGCATTTGGAACCAGTAAAACAAGAAAAAAGGAAAGCAATGAGAAACTGTGCTGTTTTCAGTCTGTAATGCTACTCCAACCTAAAGTTGGTAGAATTAACAATTCTAAAACTCTACAGTAATGCCAGATGCTGCAGCCAGTTGTTGTTGACTATTTAAAAAAAAACCAACTCATTTTGAACACATCCTGACAGTATGATGCTCTCTTACAACTCTTTTGTTTCTTAGAGTTCCAGCTGGGAAATGATAACTGGAAGACATCTGTCCCTATATTCCAAAAATCTGTAAAGGACAAGCTTTTTATCAGACTGGTGACAGCTTTTTGTTGAAAATATAATTTCTCAGTTAATCAATTATCTATCCAATTAGATAGCTTTTTGAATAAATCCATCTTTTCAGAAAAGGGAATGACAACTCCTCAGTCTCCCACTAATATCCTACAAATATCCTAATCAGCTTCCTACAGTCATCCATGTTCTGTGAAGCAAAAGCCTGATTGGGTCTCCTTGTAATTGTGAGCCTAACTTCATCTAATAGCTCTTGCTAAGTAATAAGCTTACCAGATATCACACGAAAATTATGGCACCAAGTTGAATACATACTTTGTACTGCTCCTGAATGAATATGAATGCCTGTTTAACTTTACTTAGCTCTTGATCCTGATTCCATTCAGCTCACAGAAGAAAAACAGTCCTTGATATTAATGCAGCAGAATCAAGTCGGCAGGCACATAACCCACTCAATTTCTGCAGAATACTCAGTTAAGAGTATTTAACTCTAGTTAAATTAATGCCTATGCACTCCTAAGATTGGGTTTAAATATTTGAAATTCAAGAGCCAAATATTAAACGCTGAAAGATGACTACATTCTGATCCAGCTGTCCTACAGCTGTTGACAGGTTTGAGTCAAGGTGACCAAATCATTCTGTCACCGAGGTGCCGAGGCCCTTCCACTGCAGTCGCTGTGCTGGAGGCAGCAGACAGTCTGTATGTGGGAGACACGTGGCAGGAGGAAAAAAAGGACTCTCTGAAGAAGAAAGTGACCTCCAGATGATCTCCAGCCCTTCCTCCCAACTAAAATGCTCTGTGGTTCCCTAACAGAGACTCAAGCCCAGGACACCAATTGCCTTTTTAAAGCATAACTAAATAAAAGGATCTAGATAGCTCCAGTATGAGCCCATAAATAGAACTGGATGTTCAAAAGGACCTTTCAAAGCCAAAAGAGAACTGTGTCTTTTGAAATCTGATTTATTTATGCAGCCCCCTCCTCATAAAACATAATTGTCTGCAAAGTGCTAAGTATCTAAAAATTTTACACTTTCAGTTGAGATGAGAACAATCAGGCATGGACTTAATTCCATTCACAACTGTATCCCACGTTACCTGCCTTTTCTCCTCCTCAGTTATGATTACACATGTACTTAAGAGAAACTCACAAATGAGAAGGCTTTTGATGATCATTTTAGCTTTAAAATTCATCAGGAAAGTAGGGTTTTTTCTATGTGACTCCCTTCAAAATCTTCCAGTCTTTTTTATTAAATAGAAATCTTGCTAAACATCACAGTCAGATGTTTGATAGTTGTACTCCATCAGTAATTTCACTTTCACCAGTCAAACAGCAAAGTCAACCAATTGCTACTTTGTTCCACTTACTCAAAACAAATGAAAAAAAATTTGCAGTAGTAAGCACAAACCAGAAGCATTTGAATTTTAACTGGAACTAGTAAGGTCAAAATGATCTGTGCTTACACAGTCAAGTCGAGTAACACAGGCTATGAAATGACATTAGGTGAGTATTCCAAGAGTTAATGGATACCAAGGGGGACACAAATAAATTTACGTTGATATTTTGATGGAGAATTTGAAAGAGATTAGGTTTACAGTATGCTCCTGAGGGAACCCTGACCAAGATAACAAGTATGAGCTATGAGACTTCATTTCTGAGAATTACTTGGGAGGAAAAAAAAACCCAAAAAACAACAGCAAGAGAAGTTTTGATGACTGGTATACGAGACTTATACCTGGCTTGCAGTCCTTGGGGAAGTGTTAAAAAGAGTCCAAGGAATAATGGATTTTCAAGTAAAAATGTGATATATTGAAAACAAGTGAATAGAAAATACAAAGAGGGTGATGGAAATCAAAGCAGGATGATTCTGGTGAACCAAGAAATCCAGCAAATTGTAAATAAGACATTTAAACCAGCATGAAGACAGATTCATTGAAGTCCTTGGTATCTAAATGTCATTGTTCTATTTTTAGGTGTCTGGTATTTAACACAAATATGACCTGTAATAATTGATATTTAACTACTATATTCAATTTGTAAACATGATAAAAAGGAAAAGACAAGATGAATGCTTTATAGATGTTATGAAGAGGCTTTGCAAGGACAGTGATGAAAATTAGAAGGGTTTAGTTTACCTCCTCTGAGACAGCATACTGTACACATCAGCCCCTCACTGTCTGTTTCACTAATTTGCATGAGCACGGTAATTGACAGCTTGTTAGCAGCTTATTAGGGACTCAGAAGCCCTGCAACAAACACCACACGCAAAGCAAGAGTGGACGGAGGCTTGAGCCATAAGTGCTATTTTTAATAATCCCAACTGAAACCGGCAGATCAAACACGGCCTCTTGATTGCAGAAGAAATAATTATGATTGGGGTTGGGCTAGAAAATCAGCAGATACAGGAGTGCGAATATACAAAAAGCCACACCAGGTGAGACAAATGGTCCAGCCCGCCCAGTTTCTCCTCTCCAGCAGCAGCAAGCACAGGGATAGCTCCCACACACTCTCTCAGCCTCAAGCAATCTGCAACCCTGGGACTGCCTGAGCCAGGAGTGGTGTTTCATGTTTAATAGCCAGTGATGGATTTTCTTTTGCTATGAATCTCTCTAAATGCATTTTGAACCTCTGTAAAGTTTGAGCACAATTAAATGGTTTAAAATACCTTGCTACAGTAAATCCCTCTGTAGATATTATCCTAGCGCTCATTTCTGGGGGGTAAAATAAACAAACCAATTAATATGTAAGCTGCAACTCTTATTTTTTTGAACTTCTAAATGTAATGTAGTTACAACATGGCGTCACCGCAGCCCACAATGGAAAATGTCTATTAGCATGAATTGAAACATATCACATGAAAGACAATAACAGCATCATAACACATAGAGAAAGCTATTTGTATTTTCTGGTGAGGAGTACAGAGCTACTGAATGTTGTCCTTACTTATCTTAGGATGAAAGCCTTATTATAAGCTCATTTCAGTTGAACAAATCTCTCTGGGCTCCCTGCTGAGCAAGGCATTTAAACTTTAAAGCTAAAGGCATTCATTTTGCTTTGCTGACAGTGAAAACCTTCCTGCACAAGCTCCACGATGCACATGGAAGCTTTTAGATCGCTCAGTGGCAGAATGCATTAAGGCATTTAGCTGCTTACTGCGTTTCTCTGCAGTGCACGGACATCAAAGGCATTCATTTCCACGGGCAGCAAGAGTGGACTCTTCAGAGCAACTATCATCAGCCCGCTCAGGTTTAAGTGCTCTTTAGATTCCAAATACAGAATAGGGTGACAAAATATCCTGGGCAATATTTTTCAGAGCATCCTGACTCACTGTTATTTCTGAGGAGTGTTTAGCACAGTGGTCCAGGCACTGGAGAGCTGAGAGGCTCTTTGCTGGGTCACAGCACATGATATTCATCAGCATGGAGCAGATGCCTGGATTGCACTGTCCATATTCCTAACAGCTTCCACTAACAAAGCTCTTTTCTGTTTCCTTTTAGACAAAATAGTATTTTGCTCTTTGGTGGTGATCTCTAGCTGGTAATCTCTGTCTGTGAAAAGTTACTGCCAAACACAAATACTCCAAAGTGTGACTACCCACTACAAAAGGGACCAAGCACTTCTGTGTGCACACTCAGAAGCAAGATTTTAAAGGTTATCTGTCCCTATATTGGGTGAATCAGAGATCAGAATCAAAGTTTAATCAGTTCAGGTCACCCAAGTGTAATGACCCCAAATCAAATACCCTAGCTGCAAAAACTCCCAGCCATAAAAAGCAAGGCAAATAAAAAATAAAATTATTTTCATTTCAGGCCTCTCCAATTTTACTTAGCTTAAATTTTGGCTCTAGCCCTACTCACACTAACACCCACTGAAACCAACAGCAGCCTGCAAGGGCAGCTTTTGATCATCTATTCTCAGAAGCTGCTTCTATAGTAACACCAAAAAAAGTATTTTAAAATAATGATGCTGTAAATGTGGAAAAAAGAACAACTCAAAAGAAATACTATCTTGTCTGTTATACTTTAGTGAGGGTGGGGGAGAGGGGTTTTTTTTGCTTTTGTTTTTGTTTTTTGATGGCTGGTTAGGGTTTTTTTCCAACATGCAGAGCTTACCGTTGCAAATAAGCATGAGAGTAACTTAGTACTAATTGTTATGAATACATAGATCAGGAAGATTAGGAAATTACTATGTGACTGCAGTGTTTATTACAGAGGCTGCATGCAGGTAACAAGTCACAGCTCACAAAATGCACAAATAAAGCACGAGACCAAGCCAAAATCTCACTGAAACATGGGCTGATCAATATCTAAAGAGTTAAATGCAAATATTATGGAAACATTACCTTACCGGACTATAGGTTTAAATATATCTATGATAAAGGTAAAGGCAAAACACAAAACAAAACCCCATTATTAGTATTAAATTATAACTTCAGGGAAGATTCTGCTCAGGTCAGTCCACACAAATAACAGAGACCTAAGAACTTGTTTTGTTACTTGAGAAATACCTTTACCTAGGTCTACAAAATTAAGTATTTAAGCTACTGACATTTAAATTTTTGAGTATTTGAGCTATTTTACTTTGAAGTCAAGGGACTATTTGCTTAAACTGAAGAATTGTAGAAGTAGTTTTCATCCTTAACACCAGCAGTGTTTAACTCCTTATTATGACCTCTACCAGTAAAATAACAAAACTGCTACAGGTTCTTTTTACTGAAAACAGTTATGGGGCCATTATTTTCACTGAATATATTAATACTGCATGTTTTGCTTATGTATTAACACTGAAAAATTAATATAACTCAAACACAAGATTTTAAATTAATCTAATAATTAAATTAAGAGAGAAGATTTTAAACAGAAGGAAAAATCCATTCTTCATTAAAAAAACAAACAATAAAGAGTGGGCTTCAGCTGTGGTAGAAAAGACTCAAACACTCAGAGAAACTTTCTGATGAGAAAGAAAGCAAATCCGAGGAAGAGACGAGTGGAATTGATCGGATCATGTGTATAAACTGGTATGTCATACCCACGGACTAAGTAACCTTTAGAGGTCAGCCTCAGACTGCAGCTAGGAAAATGTTTCTCTAATTAAAATTAAAAAGTGAAATTATTTTGTGAAAACGAAAAATTTTATTTCCTCCTAAAGCTTAAAAAAACATGCACAAAGGAAAATCTGCTGGAGCAGACACAAGGACAGAAGCAGTTTTACTCTCAGGACACCAGATACCAAATAGAGCAGTCTGAAGAATCATCTCCAGCACCTGTGTACCAGGAAGAGGTCCCAAGAGGGATCAAAACTTGTGTAGTGGTTTCCTCTAAGATTAAGAATTCCTCTTACATCCTATCATTTAACTACTGAAAACCTATTTCATAATTTCCTTTTCTTTACAGACGTTTTAACTGACATAACCAATATTGAGAAAAATGACTTAACACTCCATAAAGCTCAACAAGACTTTTAGTCTGACATTCAGCAAAGATTACAGATCTACAGTACTACTGATATACCATTTATTAGGTTCACAAAAAGCATAAGTTAACTACACAATCTGCTGTCTTTTGTCTTAGTCCACCTGCTTTTATATTCAGGCTCCGCCCTGTTACTACTTTGAAAATATATTTGTGTAATTGGCTTTAATGATTAAGAATATTACAGAGAGAGCCAACCCACAATATGGTAAATGTAAAAATGGCAAGATTTTAAATTTAGATTCCAAGTGTCCAGCAACCAAGCAGGGCAAGCTGAAAAGAGTGGGAATTGATACAGCACTGGCCATGAGTCAACTCTTATATGCTGATTACCTACTGTAACTACCAGTAATTTTTATGGTGTTTGGCAATCTTTATTTTACTTACAAATACTTGCATAAAGGCAAAATAAGGCATTTTAAATAGCCTCAAATCAGCTGTAAGAATAAAACCCAGCTGTATTTACTGTCCTCCTAAAAAAGGCCCTACTGCTGCTGTACCAAAATTTGTGGTGCTCCATAACTACTGAAATTGTGATACATGATCGCATTCACTTTTACCTCACCCTAAGCAATACTATTTTCTACAACTGTAAAGGAACCACACTATTATATACTATGCACTATCATATTATAATCTATTTAAAAGAACTGGCACAGCTACAATAAAAATCATCCTTTTTTGTAGCTTGTTCTTTGTGAATTACCCAAATGCTAGCAGTTGAGAGCCTTTGGTTTCTTTTCACATTGGCACTGTAAATCCCCTCTTGTTCGAGACACACATATCCCTCAACTTCTGTCAAAAGCAAGAACAAATTTCCTAACCAAAACTGAAAAGTCCTTGGCTTTTCAAATGACTATAAATTGCATGGCTAAGTGCATATGGCCACAGGGCTGTCACAGTTACTTTTCCTGACAATTCATCATAGCATACTAATTCTGTAATATCATTACTGTGTCTCTTCTCACTGTACTGATCCAGCCAGTTAATTTAATCAACTAATAATAGATTCAGAAATGGATGCAAAGGGCCCTAGCACTTCAAATTATATTACTAGAGATGCATGGCAGTGAAAACAATGTATTCTATACTTTCCATTAAATATAACCCCAGTAAGTTATATTCTTTTAGTAAGTTGGAGATTTTCCTTTAAAAGGAAAAGAAAAAAATATTTTTACAGATTTAGAAAAGGTTCTTTCAACACGAATAAAAAAGCAGTTTATTTCACACTAAACATAACTTAAAATTACATTGCAGTAATTTGAAGAAAAAATTATAACCAACTACTTAATCAATCATCATCATTACAGGTAAGTTTTAAGGAAAAAAAACACTACAGGAAAGAAATACCCATCTGCAAGGGAAGCTAAAGGTGTGTGATTAACTGCAAAGTGAGCCATTCAAAAATGGACAATTAATTTTATTAAATTTTAATCTTCTCTGAGAATGTCAATGATGATTAAAACATTATTCTCTAATACCTCAGACCGTTTTGCTTGTCATGAAGACTAATACTTAAACTTTGCAGGATAAAAAAAAAGGTAACCCAAAATGTAAGCAAGACAAGAACACAACTGCATCCAATTTGTCTTCTAAAACACTCACAGTCAATGTAACACCCTGTGAATTTTTTTGAATGTGCAACAGAGACTTGGCCCTGATATCTGCTCGCTTCAGCTAAATAATAAACACAACCCAGAGGGCACATCCTGCCAGAGGCAGGAACTGAACATGGGAGCAGCTACACTTTGTACAACGAATCCAAAACACACACACGTGTGTGTGTGCACAACTGGAGCTAATATATACAGACCTGTATGTTCTAAATAGCTCAAGTCCTTCAAGACCAAGGTGTTTTTGCTGTCCTGTTCTCACAGGCTGAGGAGCAGCACTCTCTGACACGTGGCACCAAGGGCAGAACTCACTGAGCAGTTCCTGGCTGTTCCCATTCCTGGCAGAGCCCAGGGATCACACTCACCTGAAGCTTCTGGCTGAGCTGCTTCAAGTAACGTTTGCACTACTGGAGCATTAGAAAGGACAAGGATGCCACTCTGGATATAGTGCATTGTGAGGAAATCATGTTCAAAAGACCCAATTTCAACCCCCACACAGAATTTTCTACTGAAGACTAAATCTAGAGGAATTGCCAGTGTCAATTCAATTTATCTTTTGGGGACCTTAGACTAAAGTCAATGAAACTCTTCACTTGCTAAGCCAGTTTGTGCATTGGGGCCTAAAATATGGCAAAAAGTGTGTTTCCTGATGTAAATAGAGTTAATTTTGGCAAAATTAAGTGAGGAAGGGTGATAGAGATTTATAGACTTACTCTCTGGCCATGATTCAGCAAGGCAAATGTTTAACATTTTAAAGGCAATTAGAGGCCTCCAAAACGCAGTTAATCTTCTGTACCTGCCAAAGTATCCTCCCTGAAATGAAGGTGCCTGAATTCAGACTTACATTAAGTCCAGACTAAATACATATTTCTTAAAACACATTATGCAGAGTTCTCCGTGTACTCTCAGGTGTCCAACGTCATTTGTTACTAAGTGCGATGCCAATTATGCCAACCCAGTCTAAAAGCAAGGCATCTGCTTGAGTACCATAATCTAACAAAACAAATAATTTTCCTTTCATCAATATACAACAGCTTTGTTCATTACTGGGAAACGTTAGGTGGTGAAGTATTGAGTGCTATGCATTTTACGCTTAAATCAATGTACTGTCTTGCAGTTATGCCACCTAATGTGTTTTTAAGCCATGCGCTACAGAAATCAATGTGGTTCTTATTTGATATTCAGTGTTAAGTTCAGCCTCATAAATTTAGAATTGCACTCTGTTATTTTGATGGTTATGTATTAACCATGTCCTGTAAGTTTTATGATTTTATATTCAGCCGTGCAGTAAATCACGTCAGTTATACACAAATGGCATGTGCTGAATTTACTTTTACTGTCCATTCTAAAAGAGAAAGTAAAGGATGATTCATGTGACCTATTGGGGAAGAAAAATACAGTATATCAGATAAAATTCAGAAGGTGTATCAGTAGAAAAATTAGGCTCCATATAATTTAACTGAGTCTTTTCTGAGACAAACTGATTTGCAGCAGATAAATGTGTTTGATATACTTCATCTTACCAATATTTTACATGGGAGCGGGTACACAACAGTTGATCATTCTCTGGAACACATCTAGCTGGTGCTATGCTATTGCATAGAAATCTAAGGCTACACTGAAAAGATTTTTTAAGGAAATGGGTATTGATATACAGAACAAAACTCAAGACCTTTCCCAGCAGCTTCTAAAATGTTTTAATAATGGAAAAAAAATTCTTAATTTGTTGGTTTTTTTAAGTATCCAAATAAATTTTTTCTTGTATAATCAGCGAGAAAACAAGTGCTCTGCAAGACATGCTTTTTTTAAGGGGAAATTTTGTCCTTATTTCTATTTGCAATTTATATCTTGCCATGGAACAAACCGCAGGTTCCTAGATCAGGTGGAAATATAAAGATGCTCATTTGCTCATTTCATTAAACATGGTGAGATAGTGCAATGCCCTTAGTGACAGAGAAGACTATTGATGCACTAAAATTCCTCTGCTGTCTTCCACTTCCTCAGGTCAAATCCTGAAGCTAAAACCTTTCATGTTCCAAGAGCTGCTAAAGACTAGAGCAACCATTTAAAATCATGCTGTGCAGCACTGTAATTTTAATGTTTTTAAAAGCCACTAAAGTCTAAAAACTAAATGTTTCAGCATCACAGGATAGACTATGTGTTCCTCCTGACAGCAATTCAAATAACATAAAATAATGTGACAGTATCTACAGTGTAGTCCAGGAGAAAAACAAGAAAGCTTTCCTTTAAAATTAGTGATGTATACACTGGGCATTTAGAGGGATTTATGTCTAGTCAGACCTCAACAGTTCATTGCTAAATCAAAATAAAAACATGTAAATTTATGTCCACCCCCTGGGCTGGAGTGTCCTGACTCCAGGGAAGGAGGAGCTGATGTCTGCCCACAGTTTACCTTGTCTAAGTTTCTTGGAGCCAAGTCCTGCACTTTGTAAGGGAAGACACTCAGAACACCTCATTCCACATATTATCATTATCACGTAGATATAATCATTTTCTCGGCAGAAGGAAAGAAAAACTCCTTCACCATCACCAGAATCTTCATAGCACACCTGTCTCAGTATCAGCACTATGGCACAGAGCAGCCCTGACTCAAGTCCCTGCCCCTACCACAGGCAGCCACTTCAGTGCTTGGGAATTCGTCTGCAATGTTCATTTAAGGTCATTAAAATTGCTTCTCCATACAGAGCAATGCATTATACCCATCTTTTTTAATCTTTGCTTCTCACTGGGAGAGCTCTGTGCTTTAAAATCTGCAATGCATTTTTTTTCCTCCTGCCTACCATGGGAAAAGATTTCCAGCAGCCATTAGCTACAGCCATTTTCACATCTCATTTTAACAAGCTATAAAAGCAGAACAACATGCCAATTACATGAAATAAATAAAATGAGTGGGTACAAGATGGCTAAGAAAACCTCTTGCACTGCATACATTTGTTAGAGAGTGTATTAGGGTTTCACTAATGCATTTATAATCCTGCAGAACAGTCTGGCACATCTGCATCTTCAGTACAACAGAACGGCAAAGATGATAGAATCCTCAGAGAATTTCTGTTTGAAATAATTTTAGATCTGTTTTATGTATACCAAGGAAGCTGCCAGTCAATCTGATCTTCAAACATGCTGAACTCCACAGAGGGAATTCTAGTAAACTGCAGATTATTCACCTAAATGCATTTATTTCAGCAACATGAAAACTAGTAGCTGTGTTTGGCTAATAATATGTTGCACATTTGGAACTTTGTTAAATACCTTAATTGTGTAGCACAGAATAAGGCAGTTAATTTACACAAAAGGACACAGAGGTGAATTCTATGTCTACATCTTTGAACAAAATAAGTAAATTCACTGAACATATGGCTTATTAAATTTAATAGTTCCTCTCCAAGATGATTCTGATTGCCATGTTTTGAAAGATAGGATTTTAAAAAAATTTCTTTTGGATATTTGCCGTTAAGCAGATACGCCATCTGTCTCCCCAAATGAAAAGAAACTCAAGACTTTGATTACTATTTTCCCAACCAAGATTTAGGGTAATGTATTTCTAGTACACTGATTAACTAGATCTGACATCACATCTTGGACCTGTTTATTATTCTTTTTCAAAGAACTACCCACATACGTGCCCAAATGTACTACATGATGTGTGATGAGAGAAGCATAAGGAAGCACCATCACCTCTTGCATCACTTTCAAGCACTGTTGGTGACACCGTGTTATTCAAATAGGCATCTTGTATTTTCACTCAACTTTAAAGGAGACAGATGTCTAAAGCATAACATAACGCTCCAAACTGGACTCGGAATTTCTGTCATAAAATGCTCCCACTAAAGAAAGAGAAAATAAAAAAGGAAACCACTTACAAATTTCATTGTAAAAATCTATTGCAAATAGGATGCTTGACTGAGCAGGTCACACAAATTCTGTATATCAAGGGAAGAAGTCTGACAGTATGCCAAATTCTTGTAATTTGCATATTTTATACTTCAGATCTGCAGAAGCCCAGCTCATTTTTCCTGTCTAGTTATTTTCTAGGGAAATCTTTTTCACCAGTAGCCTTCAAGCCTACACAAGCAGTAACTCACCTGTGTCTGAACAAAAACGATTCTTTCCTTCCCACCGATAAATGTACAGATTGTGCATCTACTTCCTAAGTCACCAAGTATCTCTTTCAAACCCGGCGTGGAGAGGGAGAGCAGCCCAGGAGCAGCAATCAGTGGACTACTGGCCCTTGATCAGTCACAGGGACCAGTGGGATAACTCAGCATCACTGCTGCAGAGACACTGCACGGGGCAGTTCACACTCACAGGGTGAACACCACTGCTCACTGAAATCACAGGAAGCTTCAGCTGTGACTCTAAGGCATATTATGTTCAGCACTTTAGAACTGAGCTGAACAAAAATAAACCCAATATACAGCGACAGGCATGGCAGAAATCCACAAGTGGTAAAACCACAAAAATAAATAAAAACCAGGTTCCAGCACCCAAGTCCTAGGTGTATTATGGAAGTGATTTATTGCTACAACAATTGCCTGCTGTATCAATCAAAGTATTAACCGAAGCACTTTTGAATGAGAACTGAACTCCAAACCCAGCCCTGGCTCCTAACCCAACTCTGGTTCCCAACCCATGTCCCTAAAACAGTGAAAGCTCCGTGTGATGCTGTCCCCTGTGCCCCTGGCCACCATCCCTGGGACAATCCTTTTTCTGGACACTACAGATAGAAATGGATTATATAAAAGTAGTAAAGAATGCAACATAAATGGTTTAAAAAGCTGTATTTTAAGCTAGTTTTTTTCCTTTGTCCTGGGACAGCCCAGCCAAAGCAGAGGCTGCTGTCCCCGTCAGGCAGGCTGCCTGTCCTCTGCCAGAGCAGCTCTGGATAATACTGGTACAACATCCCAACAGCACAGGAACACTTCTGCACATTTCAACTTCGAAAGAAGCACAAACAGCAATAAGGCTGAAGCATTTTGTGATGCAGTTCAATTAAGTACGTAAATAATACATAATCCCACAGGGGCCAAAGCAGAGCTGTGATATACCTGGACAAATGGGACACAGGAAAATGTGTGAGAACCAAAATCTGACAGATAAGCATTCTAAAACAAGCAGCAATGATGTCCAGAGAAGCATGGTCAAAAGGAAGGTGTGCTATGCTACAAGTAGATGAGATCCTTGCTTTTGGGGGAGGAGGACAAGAACCAGAAAACACCGAGGAAGAGTGAGGTCAAACAGGGAAGGCACAGCTCCTCACTGGTTCCAGCTCGCCACTGACAGCAGGAATGCTCAGAGGCTCACAAGACACCACTTCAGGTGTGCATCAACCACGTGTTATGAAGGCAGTTCAGGGGCTGCCTGTTACAGTCCCACATGAGAGTACACCTGTATGACCAAAATCTTTAGGTAACAAAATTACTGTGAGATAATTTTTCTTCCAAATGTTTGATTCAGATTATGAAGCAGAACTCAAGCACATGTTCAACATACATGAATTTAGCTGTTTAAGGTAAGTAAATTTACCTATTTTAGCTATTGCTAAAAAGGGCTGCTTGGCAAGAGCTCTGTATTAGCACCTCACTAACAGCAGCTGAAACACATCCATTCACCTAATGGGATGGATCTTTCATAGAAGCTCCTGTACAAAATTATCACAATTCACTTTCTGGACTTTATGTTTCCATTAGATAAGAAAGAGTCTATAAAAAATATTGCCTCTGACATTTTAATTCCTCAGACTTCTGAAACTCTGTAAAAGATAAGTCGGTATTTTCAGACCATCAGGATTACAGAACAAACTACATCAAGTTTGCAACCATTTCCCAGACTGGTGAATGCTTTATTGGGCACAAATAAATGGAGCATGGACTACGCTCAGGTACACAAAGCACTGCTAGAGCTGTGCAGCGTCATTCCAGGTTCCAGACCCACAATCATCACATTTTGGTAACACTGCCATAAATTCACAGTTTCTATGCATGCAAACCAGAACTTTCCTTCATTATTATTGATCAGTCATAATAATGAAGTTGCTCTCTGATTATTTCTCAAAATGCTTTTTGAAATACCATTAGTATTGTTTAATTAAAGCTTACATGGACTTGCAGAACCAAGATTTTAGTTTCTAATTCTTGAAGAATTACTTTGAATGTTGAGATTCACTAACTTGATTACAACCTATTGTGCTTAGAAGCATCCTAACAGCTCACAGAGTTGGGGAATTCAACCTGTCTTTCAGAAATAAATAAAATACATCTTGAAAAATTAGATAGACTGTAATAAAGACCATAAATTTATAAACAGTATTCTTTGTTTTGGGGATATAGGCATGGCTGATCTATGAACCTCATGTCAGAGTCTCCAATATCCTCTCCTGCTGCTGGCTTTTCTTGCAGCTGACCTGTTAGAACAGGTTTCACTGTTTGTATTCTGATGCAAAAAATATTAACTAACCAAATTATAAATGCATTCACAATTACATTTAAAGCATGAATGAGTCATATGCATGCTCACATATGAAAAATGAAACAGAAATTATCATAGTGTGAGGTGTTTTGGTCCAGCATTTCTGTTAGATGCATATGTCTAGTTGCTCTGAAAATCTGTTGGGCTTTTATTAAATAATTTTTTTTTTCACAGTTATAGAGTCAAGTCTGTAACTAGAATTCCTGTCAGAAATACACAACTTTGGTTCATGCTGATGTATGTGAGCTGATTACTTTCAGCTTTAAGCATCACAGGAAGGCAGAACCATATTCCCCTCCTCAGCCCACAGTGCCCAGGAGTGCCTGAGAGACACCAAAGGCTGATGCTGGGCTTCTGAACAGCCCCTGCATCACTCCTCGTTTTTTCACATCACAGCATCCCAGCACATCTGCAGATACAGTAAAATATCTGATAAATGAGGTTTTTGAGATCATACCAATGATTTCTCTCATCATGCTCACTTCGACACAGCTCAGATTTCTAGCAAGTGCATATGTTACAGTTCTGTCTCTTGGTTTATAACCAGCTTCTGACAGTGTCTTCAGCTCTGTACCTACATTAATTTCAAAGTCACTGTCTTCCTTCTCTCTCCTTGTGCACGTTTGTACATCTTTATAATACCTTCTGATTAATTTATCCCATAGTAAAGATTTTAAAAAATCATTATCCTTTTGATCTAAAAATCCTTATATTTCATCTTTAATACGTTCTTTTGAGAGGTTCTTTCTGGAGAAGTTGCCACATATGTTCTACTCCTCTGAGACGCAGCAGCAAAGCCCAAGAAATACTTCAAATCGCATTTAAAATGGTTTGAAAAGATTTTGTTTGGAAAAAAAAGCAACATTTCTTTCAAGCTAAGAAAAAACGAGAGTATATTGCAGTACATATGGCACAAGAAGACTAACAAAAAGGAAATATATGAAACCAATATTTGAAAGAGTGTCAAAATTTATCACCACAGAAGTGATCTGAAGCATTTTTAACATTCCACTACTTCATGAACTAGACTCAAATAAGGAGGGACAAAAGTAAAGAAAAATATTGATTTCTTCAGATCGTTTTTCTAAGATGATCATTATTTCTGTAAGATGATCTGTTCCTCCATTTGTTTTAAGCCATGCAAAGAATTCACCAGACGTAGAGAATGAGAATAACCCTCACTTTGTACATGAATACTGTAATATTCTGCTTTATAAAGAGTGCTTTTAAGTCATCACATGTCAAACAAGACTAGGAGATTATCTGGAACCACATTAATGACTTAAGCTCAAGGCACTATGTCACATTAGAAAAAAATGTAGGAAGGTGGAATAAATGATCTTTCAGACAAAGACAGGCAAATGCCACAATATTTTTACCAGGATTGAAAATGACAGGGGAAAAAGATGGTGAAATGTATAAGGAAAAAAAAAAAAAAGCAAGAAAAATTCCTTTAGTATAAAGTATCAGGGAACTGAACAAAGGCAGAAAAAGCATACTGATGCCTCTTCTACCTCCTTTACTCTTCACCATGTAGAATTATTTATCTTCATGATGCTGACTGTGAAGTCCTCAGAATTCTGTCCAAATCCTCCCCCTCAACTCCAGCCTTCAAGCTGAAGCACTGCAGTACTGACTGTTCCCAGAGCGTTTTCTCAGGATCTTTAGCAAAACAGCTGGACTGCCGATAACACAGAAAACACTGATTATTAATGTCTGCCTGCCGTGGTTATAGGTCAGTCTCTTAACATTTATCACAGGTCTCTTCTTTATCTTTTTTCCTTAAAAAAACCCAAACCCCCCACGTAATTGTAATCACACCAGACTGTCTTCATCTGTCCTGCTATCTAGAAAGGTAAAATGTAATTAATTAATTCAAACCACGCAAAAAATGTGAAAACATATGAGAAATTCTACTTTAAATTAATAGAAACCTTCATTTGGAAAGATTAGATGGCACTCTGTCACCCGCAAGAGCTGATACTGGGCTCCATTATGCACTGAGTGTCCTTATTCCTGTGAAATGACATTTAGTCCACAAATAGAGAGGCTTCAGGGGACAGGACAGCGAGTCCTGATTGAGAAAGGACACGCTTGGAGCATGATTCAATCCCAAAATTTAGGACTAAACTGAATATGCATACCCATCTTCAAATACTCTTAGGGAAGTCAAATTATAGGTTAAGAAATAAAGTATCTGAAAGAATTAAATCTGGCTAAGTATCACAACAGAAGTGGTCTTGAAATATGCAGTAATTATCCAGAAAATTAGAACTGGCAAATGAATATAGATGATTGAGACTCAAGGAGTCTTTGAGAAGCTGCCCAGGGATATATTGACAAGACTGGGCACATAAGGATTATTATTTCACTATTTAATACTGAAAATGTAGAGAACTCTGCAGAAGATGAAAACTATAACTGATTTACGTATATTATTAGCTTCAGAAATACAGCTTGGAAGGTCTGTTATACTAAAAGAGGCTTTAAACACCAGCATCTATACACAGATGAAAACATTCAGAACATATTTTCTGAATTGCTCTGGGTTGCTTTTGAAAAGCAGCACACGCAGCACACATGGTGAGCAAAGTTGCTTTGGATGGCAGATTCCCACTTCCCTGCACACCTGTTCCATTGGCTGCCCTAAACCAGGAGCCTCCTTGGACTCCTCTTTCTTTTGTCCCTCTGGTCACAGTCCTAACCTTTACTTAACCCTTCCCACACCACACTTTCTATGCACTGAACTAAACTGATGAGAAACAAGTTTTTAACACAAGAGTTAGTGATGTCCCGTTTTACTGAGCAAAAGAAGTTTAAATAGGAAAAAAAAAGAGCTACAAAAGACAAACTCCAGTCAGTTAAGCAATTACAGCCATTCCCTTGTTTTGTCTGTATCCACACTGTGTAATATAGCTTGAGGCTATAGCATTATGTGGGAGATATAAATAGCACACGCCTCCTTAAAATAATTCTCCTCTTAAAGAAAGCTGGAAAGAGGAGTAACTTCACTATAATTCATCTCATTTCAAGTTTACTAAATATAAGTGTTCTGTGGAAAACTGATAAACCTATTTATCTAGTACCACTGAAGTTAAAAAAAAAAAAATCCCCTAGGAATCACGATTACTCATTCTTACATCTGAGCATCTTCTTACTCATTCTTACAACTCAGCATCTGAGGAAACAGAAGCTATATTTTCACTCTTGAACGCTAATTTGATGTTGAGAAAAGTCCCTTAACCGTTTGTGTAAAAAAATCCAACTGCTACCCTTCAATACTTCTGAATGACAGTCATGGCTCTGAGCAAACAAATGATGCTCACATATTGTGCCTTGCCTACAGGCATGTTGCTGTAATGGAATGACATGATGCCTTTTTTACAAGATTGTATCTCAGTTTCAATAGGGCAAACATGGCAAGGAAGTTTTGGTTTCCACAGGCTCCTTGGACTTTCAGGCAAATACAATTTCACCAACAGAGTGATGATCTCCTCCCTATCAGCAACATGCTACTGAAAAGCCTGAATGACTTGAAAAGTCAGCAATTCCTGAGATATTTATAACAGCTTCAGAAACCACAAAAGTCGTCCTTCCCACTGAATAGTTGCTCAGCTGCAAGATCTGACCCGGAGAGATGCTATTTGAAGGCCCTCAATAATACCAGCACGGTTCTTAATAAAATGAAAAGTAAAAAACTACCAGAGCTGCTTCTTCCATCTCAGCCTAAAGGAAATCAAGTTTGATAAGTTCACATTTTTATTTCATTTACCCAGATTTCCGCATTATGTATTTGGAAGCCCAAAGAAATTATCAAAGGACAGAAGGTATAAATATGAGTTCATATGGCATCCAGATGCCTGTCTGATATGCTCTGGGGATGAACTGTGCCTGTGATACATTCCAGGAATCAACTATGTTTCTTAGAGTCCAGCTTGCATAAATCTCTTTTTCAGACCTGAGCACAGATGGACAATCACTGTGCAAGCACAGCTAATGAACAAATAGTACATGCAAGCCTAAGGATCTTACACATGTTCAATATTAGGGCAGGTGCTTCCAGGAGCCAGCACAGAATACACCAGCAACTTATTCTATAGTAGCTACACCTCCTTCTGTGACTTTATTCACAAATAAATCTGCCTCTTCTCTGACAGCTGCGCTGTTCTGCTGCACAGTACTAAGTATCCAGAAAGTTGTGGTTATTTTCATGGTAAGAAATGAGTTTGTACACAACTACAGAGTAAGTGGTGCTGATTAAATGTAAGAAACTCGAACGGACACCAGGAAAACAGCCCCATTTTAGGACTGGATTGTTCCAACTTCTGTTTTAATCTCCACATAGTTATTTTGCCAGTTTTCTCCATAAGGCCACTTCTCTTGCCATTTCTTTACACAACTAAAAGGAGTGGTACCATATAGAAGCAGTAACTCTTCCAAAGTCAGTGGGTTTGCCAAAGAATGTGGAAGATCACAGCAATGACACCCTTTGGTGACAAAAATGAACACATAATGGGGTCAATAATAAGCCTGGAAAAACATTTAAAGCTATTTCTTCAAGTAAATATGTTACATGGAAAGGATTCCTACTGCAAGCTGAAAAATGTACGGAGTTATCTTTAAGCAATGATAACCAGCCTTCAAGAGCAGGTAACTTTAGGAAAAGTTCTTCAAGGTACTTTCATCTCCCCAGTATCATCATATCTTTCTTTTATGGGTTTAGTCTAATATAATATTCTTTAACCATGAGATAGACAAAACATAAATTGAAAAAATGGTCCTCTACTTTTACCAGAGATAGTATTTCTTGTTCACAGATGGTTAAGATTTCAGCATGGTCTTTGTGGTGCTACCAACAGCTTTTTAAGTGTTGAAGAACTTTGATGAGAGGTCTGCAAGCCAAAGACTAAACAGGCAAGTGGACAAACAGCTGCTCGTAAGAAATCTCTCACTTGATTCGAGAGGCAGAGCTTCAGCCTTCCTGAATCATTGCCAATCATCCCCTGAGCTTCTTATAGGAAGAATGTAGAGGAGGGAGTCAGCGATTTCTAATGCTACAGAGAGGCTGAACAAATAGATAAAAGTACTTCCCTTATCTCTGCCAAGGAAGGAGAGTGTCATAGAACTTGTAAAAGCTTAAATTAAGCAGAAAGTCGTCTTCAGCCTGTGTGAAATATAAGGAAATTAAAATTAACGAGTTGATTTTTAGGTTGCTCCATAGTATCTGACAGAAGCCACTCAATTCTGCCAGGATCTTGGGCAAAAAGATAAGTCACAAAAAAAACTTTATGGGTAAAATCTAGCCAAACAAAAAAACCCAAACAAAACCAACAAAATAGGGCTCACCAATTAGATTTTCTCTCCTTTGACCTAAGGAACAGAATTTAGGAAACATCTTGTATAACTTACTACTTAAGAACTAAGTGAAAAAAGTTCTATAATAAAAGACAGTAAAATAATATAATCTCTTTTAAAACTTATTAGTTATGGGATAATTTAGTTTTCAACAACCTCTGCTTATTCTAATATATACATATGAAACCTTTGGCACTAGCAGAGCTAAGGCACCATTTCCTATCCATTTTCCATCTGAAGAGGAATTCTATCCTACCTGAGTAGAATGTTATACTTCAACATCACATTAACAATCAATTCAAATCCATTGCCTTCGACAAGCTGACAGATTCCTTGAAAAGAACAGCGTGCAGAGCATAAACACAAAGCACATCCTATGAAATATTTAGAAAATGTAATGACACTTAAACATCCATCTACATGCGTCACTTTACACGTGTGACAATAGGCATTCACTGCACCACCAGAGTTGATTGGCCAGACTCAGGCTGAGCTTTATAAATGAAGTATTGACTAGAAAAAACACTGTGTACCTTGATGTAATTATGCACTAATCAGTGAAGTATGCAAGTCTTTGTAATTACGGAGATTATTAATAGTGGCATATCATACATGAGGAAAGGTACCAGTCTCTGGAGTGACAAATTTAGAGGAAGCTTTTGGTAAAACTTCTCATTTTGAAAGGCAAGACAAAGTAAATTCAGTGTATGGATTCCTGTGATCTGTTTCAGTTTACAAGGGAAATGTAAATACATAGGTTTTTGTTTCACCTTAATAAATTTAGTTAAACACCAAATACAGACAAACCTGCAAACCTTCCTGCAAAGGTTTTATCACTCATCAGTCACACACAATGCATTTAGCACCAAGCTGGATTGATTTTATCAGACATACATCTCTTTTATAGAAAAGAATAAAAAGGCATTATTCTAACTCAGTTATGGTTTGAATAAAGGCGCTGCTGGCTTGCTTACCTGGGTGACCTATATCATCTAAGTTTTCTTTTATATAACTAGTAATTGACAAACGGAATAATGTGCTGTAATGGAGTTCTCGTTAAACATAGTTTCATCATTTCTCTCTACTAGACGGAAAAGCTCATGATTAAATAATAATTGAAAAATCTCGTGGTTATTTTGAGAGTTGTTTTTTAAAAGCTCTCCATGTTGTGACCTTCACACAATGATGTAGATACAGCTGCAGGCAAAAGCTCTTTCCCTTAGAATTCAGGAAAAAGGAAGATCCCAGCTAGCCTCAGCAGTTTATGAACCCAGCTGCTGCAGTATTTTCCTGATAGCCTTAATTCATCAGCCCATATTTCTGTTTTCCTCAGTTTCCTGGCTAAATACCGGACTTCAATTCCTAGGTCTCAATTCCTGATTGCCTTAGTTCATTCAATTTTGAGGGGGTCATTCATATAATCCAAAAAAAGCCACCATGAAGAGAGAGACTGCAAACAGGATACAGCTCCAGCCAGGCCCTTGGATGGGATATGGACAAAAAGCCCAATGATGCTGTGCCAGATCAGGGCACAGAATGTGGGATTGAAGTCACTGACACCTCAGAGGCAATGGAAAATTTTACATGTGCTGAAGCCATGACTGACATGAATGGGGGAGAACAGTACAGACATTCATGGCCTAAGACCTCACCCCACCATGCATAAGAGGCTTTTTCTGGTTTGGTTTGGGGTTTTTGTGGGTTTGTGTCGGGTTTTCTGCTTGTTTGTTTTAGCATGCCATCCATTCCTCCTATAAGAAAGACCTGTATCTCTGGGAAGATGAAACCCAAGATCCTGATGTACATCTCTCAGGTCAACGCTGATCTGAATGGAAAATCTAATGGCTGCCCAAGTGCTGGATGTCAGCCACGAGCAACTAAATGTCAAGATGGCATTTGGTTTTACCCTTTTAGGCCCCCAAAGCAGAGCTGTCTTGCTGCATCTCCATCCTTAATCTCTAGAATATCATCAGGCACTCCGTTCCAGATAGTATTTATTGAGCTCTTTCAATATATACCAGACAGTGTAGCAGTAATTCATCACATCATCCTGCCAACCTACATAGCAGTCTTGCTGGGTTATATTAAAATTGCAACAAATGTTTAAGCTTTTTAATACTGTCATTTCATATTCCTGTCTTACACAAGGCTTTAAAGTTTACCAGTATTACATATCCATTTTTTCGTCCTTAACCCCATCATCTAGACTCCCTCTCCACTGAATACAGAAGCCATTTACCTGGACAAAATTGAGTTTATGTGTAGTTAAGTCTTTAAAAGTCATCCCTGCTAGTCAATTCCCTCATTAGGAAACCACTTCCTATCAGAAGTGCCCTCAGGTTTTGAGAGCACATCAAAATTGGATCCACTTAAGCAACCGAGCTTTGATACTGCGCTTAATGACTTTCTAAATTTGTCATTTACAAAGTACTTTACAAGCCTTCCTAAAGAAGAGCTGAAGTCTGCCCATGCAGGAGCTAACCTTCCCAGCTCTCCTCCTTCAGGAGCCTCGGTGATGTATGACGTGTGCGGTGCCATTTTCTGAGTATATGACATTTCATTTAAATCTCATCATTTCCTTAGGACCATCTGGCCACTTTCTCAGCGACGAACAGATCGTACAACTGTGACAGCTCTTCCTCTCTTCTCTTTCAGATCCATCCCTCCTGTTGTTTCCAAGCTACCTGGGTCGCTCTGAGAGAAACAGGCACAGCATTCCCAGACAGTGTTACGTGCAGAAACCAGCACTGTGACATACAGAGTGGGTCTCCAGCTTCCCTGCTGCTCCTTCTACCCAAAACATCAATATTCCATCCCAAAATTATGAGGCCATATTATATTTCCCACACACATGATGACACAGATGTGCTCCAACTGCATCACCAATGTTTCAACATTCCCTTTTAACAAGGAAAGTATTTTCTGTTGGTGAAAGTGAACATTTCTTAGTGGGAAACTTTAGCAAGTGAGCTTAATCTCCCACTTGTTTAACCCTAACAGAATTCTGTGAGCAACAACATAAAAAACTTCTACTTTCTACTCCCTTACAACTCAAGAGACATTAGCATGCATACAACAAACCCAAAATTGTCTCAAAAGTAGAACCACAGTGTTGCTATAATCTTTCCTGCAAATTATGAAGTGTGAAATAGAAAGCTGAAAAAAAATTCAAAAAAATGAAATATTGATAACAACATGTCAAAATTACAACAGTAGAAGTAAGAAAATAAACTCCTTGGCTGTCATCTGTCTGGTGCCTTTTTGTAAACTCCTCTGATGCAATAACATATTTTCTATTGTAATTCTAAGTTTGCTATTCAACGACATCCCAGGAAAAGCTCAGATTATACTGCTCATAAAATTGAAACAATGATAAACTGTGAGGTCATTTGAATTACGAGATAGGGTTTTGTTTTGATTTTGAGATTTACACATGCATTTGGGAAATTATTATAGGAAATCACGACTGGAAACTTCATAGCAGGGAAAAAAGAAAGAAAAATATAATTTACCTTATTTTCATAAGATTCAATCAGAAGCTCAACACAAATACAGTTTTTCATATTCTACCTTATATTTTTTCTAGCTTTATTTTCTTTATTCATGGCACTCTTTCATTTAGTAAGTGATATGCACACAAGGTATTGTCTGATATTCAAACTTTTAATTACTACAATAAAAAGCACCACCAAAGCAACATGGAAAAAATAATAAAAGTTATTGCCACCAGTATGTCTAAAATAGCAAACACTGATGGATATTGAACCTGAAAATATCAGTGCAACTTCCAACAGCACCCTTCCACCTGACTTGAATTGTCACACCTGATGCTGGAGTCAGTGAAGAATGGAAGATTTTCTCCAGGAAGAAAAGGAGGTCAAGTGAGAAAAGGGAGAGTGCAGAGAAAAGGGGGAGTGCATGGCCCTACAGGGTTCTGTCAGGACTCCCCAGGTTGATTACAATAAAGCACCACTTTCCCACACCTCCCAACTGGGCTATCAACACAGAAATGGTTCTGTATAAGCAAAATCATTTGCTTCTCATAGGCATTATCTACAAAGAGCTGCCACAACCACAGTGTTTTGGGGTGGATTTCTTTCAAATGTGCCCAGATCACCACAGCACGACCTTGAACTCTCCCTTGTTCTGCTCAAGTTTGGGATTGCTTTATTCCTCCTCATTCACTGTCTTGTTGTTCAGTTCAGAATTGCTGGTAATAAGATAAAAACATGCCTTGATAATATTTTTTTTTGGTCTGACATTATTTTAATAACATGGCTTCACTCCTGGAAATTCTCTTCCTCCCTCAAGACACTCTTTTTTTTCCTTTTCTGACACACAAATGTAAACCAGAAACATCTTGAGTGTTTGATATTATAATATCAGAGCAGAAATCTCATTATAAACATTTTATGTTATGTCCCATTCTACCAGTGACATTATCTATCCATTATATACAATAATGGTACTAGATATATAGAAAAAAAATATAAATAATATAAATAATAGAAAAAGTGTCAAGGTAACAACCTCCTACCACAAAAAAAAAAGCCATCAACACACTTCCAGGCATTTTATCTTTCACAACAGGAGAATTAACAGGATCTAGATTCACATCAAACTGAAAACCCTCCTTCTGGGTTCATTTTGAGCCTACGAGTTCATTTCAGCACTCAAACGAAGATTTTCCCTGAGTTTACATTCTACTTTTCCATTCTCCTCTCCTCTACCTAGGATTATCTTTTCTCTGTTATTGGTCCGTTCAGCTTTTCGCTCCCATCTGCCTGTCACTTGAATTTCATTGCCTTCCTAACAGCCTGCAACTGGTCACTCAATAACAGTGAAGCCAGAAAAAGAGAAAATTGCAGATTTGTTGTAAAAGGAATCTGTACCTAAATGCCCCTTAATTGTGATCATTCTGTTTTCATCAATTTTTAAACAGAAAGTTACCTTATTTTACAATGTTTTATATTTTTCAGAAGAATATAATTTTCAGTTTAACTTAAAAAAAAAAGAACTGAAAAAACCAATCCCGAAAGGGTACTTGCTACAAGGTCACTACCTAAACATGACTAGCCCCTAATCTTTACTCTGGAAATAGAAATACTGTAGGCTTCGGAAAGAACATGGCAACTGACAAAAAAATCTCCTTTTGAAAAGTTTGCCATGATGTTTTGGAATAAACAGCTACAATATTTAATCAAATTAAAAATAAGCATTCAGGAACAGTGGTGTATCCCCTATAGCTCACACCTTGCATCCCCACAGGTGGGGATCTCTCTACAAAGGTGGCACATGACATCAGAAGTGATCTGTATTTCTAACTGGTCTTTTACATTTCTATGAATCACAAAATGATTAATATACTTAAATCTCACAATGCAATACATCATGTTGAGTAATAATCTGATGACAGATTTATGTTACATATTCACAACTGACTTGTCTAAAGAAGACATGGCCATATCTAGACAGTAGCAAAAGCTACAAGATACAGTAAGAATTTAGAGCCTAATCAGATTTCTGAAAATAAAAGTGTTTTTAAAATATCAGTAAGGTGTTTTGTTAGGAAGAATTTCAATATACCAAGCAAAACATGGAACTTAATGAGTTTCCATTATTTCATTTTATCTATAAGCATTCCAAGCCTGCTAAGATTTCAAGGTTCACAGCATTCTGGTTTATGATAAAATTAAATCATACTAAATCTACAAGCACAGAAAATGGTCACAAGCTTTGTGAATGGATTTGAATGGGAGAAACTTTTAGAAATTAAACTTTCTCTGTGCTACTTAGAGATGTACTAAAAATGACAAAATAGGTTTATTGATAGGAAAAAAAAGGTGAGAGGTATGGTTTGTTTGTTTTTAAGTTGAAATCGTGATAGCATCTCAATATTTTTTAAAAAATCATCTTTTGGGGTTGAACTACTCTTTTATAACACTTGAGCTGTATCAGGGAAAAAGGTTTAACAGTACTTTCAATAAATTCAGAGGTCTAAGCATCATGAGTCCCCTCTAATATTGCTAGGCATAAATGGGTAAAGTCTCATACCAAGTAATGTCTTGCTTTATGCTGGTATCCTGCAAATATGAAACCATATCAGAGCACAGATTTATCTTGAAATATAGATTCTTGTTACTTCCTCTCGAGATGAACACCTAGCAGGTTATTGATCTGCTTCTGAAGGACACAGTGTTTATTATGTAGGAAACCACTGCTGGGCACAAGTGTGAGAAATTAATGATGGTTTTGTAAGTGTCCACACTGTGGTGCTGAACCAGTGGGGCAACTGTCAATCTATATGATAATGCATCCCAAAACTTCATAAAATCAGTGATGTGAAGAAGTATTGATTTTTGAGCTAACCAGGATTTGTGAGAGAGTAAGGCTAAAAAGTTTACTGAAGTTAACACCTCTGTGTATACAACAGTTGCTTCATACTCGCGTGATGTTTTTTTAAATCACCCAAACCTTTTAAATCAACACGGAAACCCTTCTCACAGAAACCCACAATGAATTCCACATACTGGTTTGTTACTTGCTTGCTGTTTGATTGTGTTGTTCTTTCTCCTAATAATACCATTGCTAGAAATACGCAAAATGGATTCACTGCACTGTATTTCCAATTACATAATAATTCACTCTTTATAGGAGTGGATTATTGTAGGAAGGACAATGAAAAACAAGTGAACAGACTCATTCTTTTACCAGTCTGTGACAGTGTGTATAGAAGTAGGTTCTGAGATTATGTTTTCTTAGACAAAAGGTGTGACTGCTGCCACTGAAATGGAGACAACCACGTTCAGAGAAGTGAATTCCTGCTACAGCACTGAAGCCCAGTCACTCCATAATGCCAAATTCTATTAGTCAGTTTTTTTTATTTGAAATTACGCTCAGAAGCCTTAACAAAACTGTACTAAAATCAATGGAAGTTGTCATATTTTCTGTGAATGGTATTATTAAAAGGAAAAAATCAATTAACCAGTCACTGATTCTTTTTAAAACATGGGCTTTCTTGTACAAACCATTATTAATAAATGGACATTCCCTCCTTGGTTTTGATGAAGGAATGTATCCTGCTATGCCTATGGAGAGGGTATATTACTTGAAGATTCAATTTAAATCAACAAAAAAAAGACTGGCGTTATAAACAAAATCAATTGCACTTTGCTGTTCTTTCTATCAATATATAAACTGTAATTTGGTTTTGTCCAGTTTGCTTTGACAAGCAG
This sequence comes from Vireo altiloquus, assembly GCA_013396875.1. Taxonomy (NCBI): domain Eukaryota; kingdom Metazoa; phylum Chordata; class Aves; order Passeriformes; family Vireonidae; genus Vireo; species Vireo altiloquus. The sequence goes on along the minus strand of VZRF01005562.1, from coordinate 1,268,787 downwards.
TTGCTTATGTTTCCACAGCCTGGCACACCCACTTTGCTGAAACCAAGACAACTGTCAGTAAGTACAGGGAGGAGCCCAAAATAAACACCTACAAAAATCCTTTTCTGAGAGGCACCCAACACATATGAAACAGAATTTTATCCCAATATGATTAGCAGAGAGCTGGTGTCACAGGCTGATATCAGCTGCTAGAACAGTTGCTCAAGGGTATGATGTTAGGGAGGTTCCTCTTCACCTCCTCAGAATGACAAGATCCAAACCCCTTCATTTCTATTTTAACTAAGCTGAGTTTGTACTTTCATCACCCGATAGGATAGAGGACAAATTCCTGCAAATCCTTTCCTACTATTTTCTCTTTTGAGTTCAACTTAAACTTATGTGAGTGCAGAAAATTCCCTGGGTAAGAACTTTAAGGTGATCTATATGAAGAACCTGATGCAGGGTATGTGCACCTGAGAGGACACTCAGACTCTACCACTGCCAAGCTCTGTTAAGGTCACAAGTGATTGGTGCTGTGCCCAAAGTGCCTCAATAAACTTAACCTTAATAAACTACACTAAACACAAGTGTTGTGCCTCAGCCTGATGCATAGATTTGCTTTCTAAAAGCCCCCCAATACCAGTAATAAAAGACTAAAACAATTGCTTTTACAAGTTCAAAACCATGGAAAAAAAATACATAAAATTAAATCTGATTGTTACGAATTAGCATCAGTGTTACAGCGACCAGCACATTCTGGATTATTAATATTACTTCAAGCTGTGTAGAAAAATAACATATAAAAACTATTTCTCTTTGGAAATTTCTTTCTGCTTCTCATCATTAAGTTTAATTTAAGATACTCGGGAGCACAAACTTCTGTGACAGATGATGGCATGAAAAGTAAATTGTAAGATCAAACATAATAACTATCATATGATGCACATATAATAGTTTCCTGATAGTGATGCTAAAAAAACCCAAAACACGTTAAAAAACAGCTTTAGTTAAACCGAGAAAGTGTAAACTTCACCTTTAAAGGAAGACTCAAGTGTTTTTAAGTATGCTCACATTCTCACACTTGCAGGAGAATTTACTGAAGGAAAAGGCCTACCGTTTTCCTCGTCTGACTTATTCTCGTTGTCGGAGTCGGTAAGCGTGAGAGCAGAGTTCTCACGGCTCGACAGGCCAGAACTTCTCCTGGATTTGATCCCTCTGCCCCACAGCCTGATGGCATGCTCCGGAGACATCCCTCCCTCCGTGTCCGAGTCGGCGTCAGAGCCTGTGCTCAAGGAATAGCCTTGGTGGAGAATTCCTATGTCTGAGCAGTAGCCGCTTCGGTGGGGAGAGGGCTCACAGATCCCTAGTTCTGCAAGGGTGAAGTTTGTTCCTAGAAGGACAAGAAAAAAATTAAAATAAAGTGATTTAAAAGCTAGGGGATGTATTTTCAACTTGAAAATACCAGACCTTTTTCATTTTGCTCAGTTCTGCTGCATACCAATGAATTACTTACAGAGATCTCTGGTGCACTGGTCTAGCAAGCTTAACCTCGAAAATATTGAATGTATCTAAAATGGATGAAATATACAAAACAAAGGTAGGAAAGGTCTCTAAAATTTAGGTTACTGTTTTGGCCCCAAATAATTAATCACTTAGGTGTGTGATTAACATAAACCTCATGACAAGTGCTAATGACATGACCTGCTTTATTGTGTATCTAACCTCATATTTGTAGGACAGACCATGAGCTTTGAAGTTGTGCATTTGATTACTGAAAAAGAAATTTTTTTAAAATGAAGTTCATTTTCACATACATGAGTCTTTCACAGAGATAGTGCAAGAACACAAATCCACCAGTGAGGTAACATCAAACTTTGTCACTAATTTTATATTTACATTTGGTGCAATTCATTAATATCTGCTAAAGAAACCAAGATAGACCTTACATTGTAACTGTTTTCTACTTTTTCTCCCACATTCCAGAAGAAAGAATGCATCGATACCAAAATCAGGAGGTCATTTGGTTTAAAGGCAAAACTTTCTGAGACAATGTCAAAACACGTGACCTTTAGCAGTTAATAACGACTCGGTGGACAAAATCTTATACATTTTTAAAGCACACAGAGTCCCCCAGGGTTCTTAGAAAGTCCAGAGTTGCTGCCTGATTTCTGCTTATGCACTTGTTTCCTACAGTAATGAACAGGGCAGTAAAAAAATAAAGGGAAATATTCACTGTTCTCTAAGGCTTTCAAAGATTTTGTAAAGCAAAGTAATTTGAGTTTCATTGCACTGGGCTAAAAACAAAAACCAGACTGAAGTTGCTGGCAATATAACTGCCAGTTATTTAATTAATTTCTTAATTCACAGGGAAACCAGATCTGGGGTCTGTGTAATAAAACAGTAGTTTTATTTCACCCAAAATCAGTTTATATTTTCTCCTCTTCCTTTATATATTTGTCAAAATGAAGCTCTACAATGGAAGTTCATACACTAAATAAAACACACAAATAAGTGTCTTCTATTAATAAAGAAGGTAAGTAGATTTTTTTTTTTTTAATTATCAGAACTTCTTTCACAGATTATCCAGGAAAGCTCATAGAGTTTTAAATCTATCTGGTTCACCATCCTGTATCAGCTCTCTCCAGTCTCATATCTAACTGCCAAAGCATTTTTTGAATAGAGAGTGTATGCACACGTGCACAAAGGGCCCCACTTTAAATCTATTCCTAGAGCTCATCTGTTATAGGAAAGGGATGGATTTCTCCTGGAAGCCTGACCTATGTCTTCAGCCAGCAAAAACCAGGCTCTTGTGTGGCTCTGTCATCCTGAGGTCAACCTGCAAACAGGCTAGCACCAAGGCAGTGGCCACAGCACAAAGTAAAGAATCATCACCAGGTGATGCTTCTCAAGAAATGAAGCATTTAGTGGCAACGGGTAAAAAGAATATAAAAAGGTTGACATTAAAAAACCGTGCTTTCATCAACACCAAATTAACCCAGACCCTTCTAGTTAGGAGCATATTTTACCTGCCTTCTAATATTTAATGCAGTAATCAGAAATTTAGTGGTTTAGTTAAAAGCAGGGAACTTAACAGTCCTAAAAATGAGCTTCTCAAGTGCACTTCAGTCTAGAGATTTTTTGCTTTCTTTTTTTTTTGTAATAAGTGAAGAGGTCTAGCATGACAGATAAAGCTACTTTTAAGGAAAATGTAAACTTTAATCATGCAATTTCAGTAGAAGACATTTAACAAAACCAGTTTGATTGATTAGAGTTTTGCTTCAGCCATGTTATCAAATTAACCTTAGACTTACTAATAAAAAGGTCAAAATCAAACCAAAATAAATATAAAAAAATGGACTGAACTGAAGCTTAGTATTGTTCCCCCGGCAGAGTACATGTTGACTTTAGATACATGTTAAAATTGCTAAACTCATTGTGAAAATGAAGTTTTTCAAATTTTCTTGTTTGCTGGTCATATGTCTACAAATACACACAAACTATGAATATATTAGCTTAATGAAGATGTTGTACATACACAGTAAAACATTTTGATGAAATTCTGTGGATTTTAACAGCCCTTACAAGCTCAGATGATTTCCCTTTGATTAGCACCCTGTTCTTACTTTATTTGTCTGAGGAACATGGTAAAGGCACTGAAAGTGAAATACAGTATTCACAAAACTCATTCACCCATTTGAGTTTTATTATCTGAGAACTTGGCATTTTAACTGACCAAATTTTTCAAGATTGAGAAGTGGATCATATCAAGAGCACAAATGGAATAAGTCCCTGAACCTCTGGGAAAGGATTTTCTATGCTGCTTCTCAGAAATCCCTTTATAGTCTTATGACCTGATGGTAGACATGGAATATTCTAGAAATTTCTCTGTGTAGTAAAAACATGTTCTTCTCTGGTATATTTTTAATTAGTTTTATATATTAAATTTTGGCATTTGCTTCTGCAAAATATTATTTGAGACTGTTCTGTATGGCAGCATATAGTGGCAGAATAACTTGTCCTTGGATAATCATTTTTTCACATCTACATACATACATATATAAAAGAGGTTTTCAGATATGTATTTTACATCCAAATATATAGAAATGTAACTCTATATTTATAATTCCTATAACTCTATATTTATAATTTATGATACCTTCATAGCCCTTAATTTATTTTAAAATCTGAGGAAAGAAAGATGGGAATACTACAGTTATATTCTCTAGACCTTTTCTTGATCTGAATCATGTTCTCCTACATGCCTTGTTTTCCTAAAATGAAACTGCCCACATGTCCTGAATGACATATGAACTGCTTCCACTAACATATTCCCCTCTCATTTACTCAGCCATTATTGCACATTAAGGTATTAATGGCATCAGTAGACCACCCTTGTATATTCGCACAGAGCATAAATAAAATCTGCATGCACAGTAATTCACAGAATCACAGAATATGTTAAATTGGAAGGGACCCACAAGGATGAGAGATTCCAACTCCCAGCCCTGCACAGGACATCCCAACCATCACACCTTGTGCCTGAGAGTATTGTCCAAACACCTCTTGAACTCTGTCATGCTTGGTGCTGTGCCCACTTCCCTGCGGAGCCTCTTCCTGTGCCCAGCCATGCTCTGGGTGAAGAATCTTTTCCAGATATCCAATCTAGACCTCCCCTGACACAACTTTAGGCCATTCCCTGGAGTCCTGTCATTGGTCACCACAGAGAAGACATCAGTGTCTGCCCCTCCTCTTCCCCTCACAAGAACTGTACCCTGCTGTGTGTGGAATGAGGTCTCTCATTCTCCTCTTCTCCAGTTGTACAGACCAAGTGCCCTCAGCGGCTCCTCACACAGCTTCCCCTCAAAGCCCTTCCCCATCCTGGCTGCCCTCCTTCAGGCACCCTACTATTACTCTGCAGATGAAGTATCACAAAAGATGAAAAAATATCTAAGTCATTTCATACCCACTCAGCCTGCCAGAATACTCCATGTGGAATCCTGATGACAAAGTTCAGCATGAACGACAGAGCCCTCCTTGCCCAGTGCTCGTACGAACTACAGCACTTACGAACTGGAGTGAGGAAATGCAGGCACAGCCTGGCCTGAGGTTAAGGTTTAGTGTCTCCTTCAGGGAGTATCGTCCTTACAGCTCTAAGTGATTTTAGGAGCTCAGGCACAGCAAGACCTCATAGGGGACAAGCGAGGGCAGTGGGGCAGCAGTCCCCCTGCTTGCCATGCCCTGGCCAGTCAGACTGTGCTGCTGTGTGTTCACAGAGAGAACGCTGGGCCACGAGCCAAAGGATGGCTTCTTGCAGTGTGAGAGGGTGCCCTCTGCACCTGGGGCTTGCATGGAGCTGAGAGGAACTGAACAGCACTTCTCTGAAATGTCACTTGCAAAGCAGGACTGAAATGTGCAGGGAGAAGCCATTCTTCCACACTGAAAACTTTCTTTCAGACACTTGTAGCATCTACTACCTTGCCGGTGACACTAAGTGAAAAGAGATAAATAACATCAGATCCTTATTGGTGGAAAAGAAAGAAACTTCTTTCTCTTGAAGAACACAGCACCAAAAATAGAAAGTCACAAGGTTTTCCCTTTTCATATGAAACAGAATTTAGCAGTCTCCATCCCCAGTCCCTTCATCCCCATCTGCAGAAACCACCAGATAATTTTCTTTAAGGAAAGACAGTTAAAACCAGCTGCTCCCTTAAGGTGTACATAATCTCTCATACAAAAATAGACCAGCAGTATTCTAGTTTAGAAGTGTAATATAATGTTATGTACTTGATCACCATTGCCCATAATCTACATGCTGTGAATAGTTTCTCAATAGAATCGATGTTTTCCTTTAAATGAGGACATTACTTCTATTATCTCTTTAGAGCCCTTCCTTGTACGGAAATTTACTCTCTCAGTTATTTAGTATATAAACATTAACAGTGTGTTGAATTCAATGATGTACTACTGTACTCATTATCCCTGCTAAGCCTAGAAAGCATCACCATTTAAGCAAAGGTTACTTTCACCTAACCCCAGGCAGAGGTCTCATTTGGGTGATCACAAACTGCATGAATTGCCCTTCTGAAGATTAATCTAATCCAGCTGTGATCGCTACAAGATGCCTCAGAGGAAGATTTCTGAAACTAGTAATGCACAGATAAGATAAATTTGCCTTCAACACATCAAGTTCAAGACTGGGCTAAGTCTAAAATCAAAAGGATAAATATCACTCACAGTCTTTGCTACTACAATCAATTACAGAAAGTAAGAATAACAAAAATGTATCTATTTCAGACATTCCATCCTTTTTCAAGTTTTTGTTATGTTCAGAGCTATAATGATTTTGCTGGCAGGAGTACCACAATTTACGTCCAATCTCTGGAAAAGGTCTCTCTTTTTAAAAACATCTGATGCACACTTTATTTTGCTCAATTCTTTATAAATTCAGTCTGCCTTGGTCCCTTCTGCAGCGAACTGAGTAAAGCAGCAAACAGAAATGTTTGTGCACGTTGCAACATGTAGTTTGAATGCAAAGTTCATTTCTTAGCTTCTCCCATCAATGACAGACAACTTCTTTAATAGTCTTTTATAATCTGCCTTGTTTCTTTCTGATTCTGAGATGCCCACACTGGGCTGCTTTTGGCTGAGATAGTGTTGATTTTCTTCACTGCAGCTGGTATGGGGCTGTGAGGTTTCAGCTCCTGTTGAGCAGTTCCTGCAGAGAGTCAGGCCTTTTGCACTCTATCCCCCCAAGTATATTTCTGGCATCACCTTATGGTGATGAATTTGATTTTGATGATATGCTGGTTTAGGGAGAAGTACGCATTTATTGCTTTCTCCTCAAGTGCTGATGTTGATTAAAGACAAGATCAGATTTGAGAGGACAAGAGGATGAAGTTAGGTGGCAAACATGGCTATTTATTATCTACCCCACAAAGCCCACAGTGAAATGCAACTCTTCAGGCTAACACTTTACTTTCCTAGCCAATCTTTTCAACTTTTTCAAGCTCTGAGGAATAAAAAAAAGGAATACAGCTTCATTTAATATAAAGGGATGTGCTATTCCTACTCACTGTCCATTCTCAAGCCTGAAGGAGACAGATGTATGCAATTCTGTAAGCAATTGCTCTGCTCTCCTCTGTGCTTCGCCCTTCTGTGCTCTCCCTGGGCACACGTCTCCTCCTCCTCCTCGCTGATTAAGTGCCAGCAGAAAGAAAATTCCAAGCTGAGCCTCCCCTATTATTCCCTGTAAGGCAGCAGAATGCTAGGAAAGCCCTGCTCAGATCTGACCCCTGGGTCGGCAGCAGCTCCTGGGCACACCTGAGAGCTTCAGCACTTCTGCACTCAGACCCCAGTAAATCTATTGCATTTCAGCAGAGATACACAGACAGATAGAGGGGAAAGGCTCCCAGACTTGGAATCTCCGATTCAAAGCATGGAGATACTTTGGTTTAACCAACACAACAGTCACTGAAGGGCAGCATGAGGGATTTTCTCCAGCATCCATCTTAGAACAGGTCAGAGGCTCCCTGTCCAGTCTCCAAACAAGCCAAGCCCATGACACTAAAATCCAGTTCCTGTGACTTCTTCCTTTACAAGCAGCAGAGAAAGAACAGAACATGGAGCCTCATGGCACGTCATGAAGTTCATGTAAACTCCCCAGCTCCAGTCCAAATGCCATCAAAGCAATAGTGGGATTTGGAGGTGGTGTTTGGGGTTTTTTGTTTGCCGTTTTCTAATAGAATCTTATAAAAAACAGTTAGAGTGCATATTTTCTATTCCCAGACACAAAATGGATCGAACTATGGCATAATTTTGTTAAATGCCTATTTCCTTTTAAGAGAGAGTGAATTCCTAAATAAAAGCCATCCCAGAAAAACTAGAAAATATTAGGAATTATTGTGTACTTAAAGTGATAGCTAGCATAAAAGAAAACAGAAAGAATGATTTTCAATTTGCTTTTTTATGTTAACCAACCTGCTCAACACCTGATACTATCTCCTTTCACACAAGCACAGTGTTTTCCTATGAAGGAATAACAACTGCAGCTCCATGGAAAATGCAAACCTTGAAGAGTAGGCAGTTTTAAAGATAATAAAAGGAAAGAATGAAGTGCAATCCCAATACAGGAGAGCTACCACTTAGTATCTGTATTGACTATCCATGTTTGCAATGCACACTTAGGCTCATTTGGCACAAAGTGTTACAATAATTATACCATGGTCCCACAAAACTCAAAGTCACAGTTTTCACCACTAAAAAAAATGTCATTTTCATTCTAGTCTAGCTCAGAAGATTTTTGTCTCCTGTTGTTAAAGTATTTTCAGTTATGTCAGAAAAGGACAGTGAGTTCTTGGTTTCCAGTTGACTATGTATGTGTATATATATATATATACACACATATAAAGTACTTTTTTGATAAAATCACTGTATGGCTGTTTATCTTCACTGATACACTAAACTGAGTTCAATTATTAAGAAAAAGGTCTGCAGAAATCTGTAGTAAACAACCAGGAGACAAATGAGCTGCTGATACTTTGCTGAATTAATGAAAAGCCTTTTTCTTATTTTTATACTCTTAAATCAAGATTTTAAAAGTGACAAAAAATAAAATGCTCTTCATGACTTGATGAATAAACTGTGCTCTCAAGAAACAGCAGAAGTCAGAGGTAATAAGCTTTCATACTTCCATAACTGCTTAATTGGGAACTCTCAAAAAACCTGAATCAGCTGTCAGCACAGACAAAACCTTAATTGTTTCTCTATACCTTGCTTCACAAGCTAGGAACACGGATACTCTGTATTTTATGAAGGTCTCCAGGCACATATAAAGATTTCTGAGCACTAGCAGCTGTCAGGTCTTTAGTCACAAGGTGCTTCCTCACTGTAAATACCATGTCACTTAGAAATAATGGTAATGTAAATTGTAACCTGTACAGTAGAATAAAAAGTTTAAATCATTATTTGGCTGAGAACTTGGGTTTACATTCTGAATGATGTTGCTCCTAACAGTTTTAGAAATGACAGAGATGCCAGACTTTACCTCTGCATTTCTAATCCTACTAGAAGCACCATCAGTAGACCAATATGAATGACTTTGAGGACCGAGAAAAGAATACACCTAAAATGAAGAGCTTCCCACAAAAATCAAACATTTTAAACTAAGAAATACATTAATTGGAAAAGCATATTCAAAAAATCTACATAAATTTCATACCAAACTTAGATAATAATGAAATAAAAATCATTTGAGCACTATAATTTTGGAGTAAAAGGTAAATACCTTAAAATCAGGTATCAAGGGAAACAGATGAAGGTCTCTGGGAAGTTTACCTACTAACAACCCCATTTTCTTTTATTCACCAATTGCCTTTATTATACAAGAAGATCAGGAAATATCTGTATTTGTTTGACTGAATTATAAACAGCTTTCAGATTTTCATTTTTAATCCTAGCTAAATAATTACTTATTTTCATTGGCCAGCCAGTTGTGGTATTATGAATGGATTAGTTGGCATCAATCCAGATCACTACTGGTCCTGAACTTTACTACAGATGAAATACACACCCTTAATACAGGATTTCTTTCATTCTACCGAAGACTATTGTTTGCACACTGCACAAAGAAATGCAGTGAACTGCCTTGCTGGCACATCAAGCAGCTGCAGGGCTACAGCAACAGCACTGCAGATCCCCCAGCTCCATTGCTGGAACTCACTGCTCTTGCCAGGCATCTGAGGAACTGTGCAAGGAAGAAATATGACCTGGTCCCACACATCTCTTTTCCTTCCCTATCTTGTGGTGTTTTCCACACATTCACAACATGCTGCTATTCTGATTTTCTTTTCCTGGTCCCTGTGTACCCAAGTTGAATCCCATGGTCTCAGCCTGTTGCACATGGCAGCAGTGCTGGCAGGCACAGGCTGTTCCAGGGTTCTCTTCCCACCTCAGCACCACAAATCCCCTTGATTAATGCAAACTGTTTCTCTATTTCATCTCTACTTCCCTCTGTTCCAGTGGTTTAGAATTTCAGTACAAGTGTTTTAATTTAGACTACTTTTCCCTACTTCAATGATCAGAGAAGATTTGTGTTATAGATTCTGTTTATTCAAACTTTTTGCTCTTTGAAACTACATCTTTGTTTTATAAAACTCCATTGGAACAATAGGGCCAGTTGTTACACTTCTGTTGTCCCTTCCCTTCCACTTTTGTCTAATATTTGAAGGACTGCCAGCACTGACTTTGTTGGTTAATAACAGAGGGACATGCAAGTGTGCCAAAGAGTGACTCAAGCTCCTACCATCACTTTGCATTGAGCTTAACAGGTGGCAGTGTGCAATCCTCTGAAGAGGAATTAACAAGATGTCTCAATTAGAACAACAATTTTGTCAAATAATCTTTTCTGTATTGGAAAATGTTGACCCTGATTTTCACAAACTGACTTTAAAAAGAATTATTTTCCCCCACTAGATCAAATATTCTACACAAGAACCAGCTGTAATTAAAAAAAAATACTGCACTTGTCTGTCTCTTAGTTCTGCATTAAAAATTTTTCAACCTAACCCCAAAATCTTTGTGAGGCATTATTTTTAAGAGATAATACTACAAATACTACAAAACCAGACTGAAATTCAGTTGGTTTGAAAGAGAGTTATTGTGTAGGCTGTGTTATCTGACTATTTTTAACACACACGTCATCTCAATTGCTAAGTGCTTTTACTTGCTTCATAAGTGCCTTGCAGATCAGGTGAAATGATAAATTCACATCTCACTGATAAAGGTCAAGTATGCCTAGGCATCATACGATTACTTTCTTTTTTTTTTTATTTATCATCATCATCATCATTATTATTTTTGAGTTTGCAGACTCAATTAAAGAACCCCTTGGATTTAACAAGAGAGAGATTAGATTGGATTATTCATTAATCCTCCCACTAGTTCACACTTTTTAGCCTACCAACATTTTGCAAAGAAGCATTTTAGGCTAGTCTATGTAATTCCCTTTTCGTTATATGGGAATCACAGGCAGTTCTGAACCTAAAATCAGGGTTTCTTTGAAAGGGAGGATGGAATATCTAAGGACAGCACTGGAGAATACGGATGGGAAGACCCTGTTGCTTACAGGATGCCTTGGATGAGAGCTTGTCCATTCTGCTCCCAAATTCTCTACCCATGACATGAATACTGACAGCAGCACTGTCTGGTACTGTTGGACATCTCTTGCCTGTGGCCTTGCAGTCACTATCTTATTGGAAAAAAATGTGTTCTTAATTACTGGTGTGATAGGGCACATGAGCTAAGCTGGCCAGTGCCTTCAGGTGGCTTAAGCCACCATGACAGGCTCTGGCTACTCACAGATTTATCCATCACTTTCAGACTGATGAACTCTGCTTTGGTTAAGCATATTAAAGCTTGCCAGCATCTCTATTTAAATTTCAGATTTGTGGTTCTCAAAGGCATTTGCTTGTTCTATTTTCTTTTTTGTTATCTCTTTAAAGACTTCAGAAGAGAGAACAGGCATACATGTCACAAAACTACCCTTGGATTTAAGTTCTTCTACAACTTACTTTTGTTATGCGAACTGAACACAGAATAAGTTTTATAGGGCTTTGGGGTCTTTTTTTGCATAGTGTTTTTTTGTTTGGTCGTTCATTTTAAACTAGGAATTTGGTGAACAATGTGCATGGATATAAAATCAAGGAGAGAGCCATTTCATCCTTGAACAGGAAAGCCTGAAGAAAGAACCCTCAATCCAAATAAGGGAACAATCCAAAAGTTTCCAAGGATTTCTGACCTGGAAAGTCAAAGCAGAAATCTATAGCTAAAATAATCACAAATGTACAGTTGAGACTAGCTGTGGTCCTCTAAGCCATTTTAGGGATAACTTTAAGAAGTCTAAAGCAGGAACCCAAAAATCAAGCCATTCAAAGTCAAATATCTTCTCTGTAGGGGGAGAAGATACTTCTTTTGTTTAAAGCATTTTTGGTAAAAATCAAGCACTGAACTAATGATATTCCTGTTGACCGTTCTTAATATTACTCATATGTAAGAAAATGTTTGAAAATGAGCTTGGAAGTGAAGTCGCTTTCCAAATTAAATGCGGGATAACATGCACAGAAAGCACGGACCACAAGCCCCGAGGAAGTGCTCACCCAGGTAACACTGCCCTGCCCATGTGCACACATCAGAACTGCCAGGGGGTTTGCAGGCTGGGGTTGCAGTGTCTGTGCCTCCACCTCACAAGGTTCCCTGCACCAGTCACACCCAGCCAGAATTAGTAAAGCCTGACTTGAGTGTTCTGGTAGCAGAAAATCTGTCAACAGGAGACTGGAACAAGCACCATGAGGCATAGGGTCTCTTCTAACTAACCCACCGGGACGATAGGAAAATTTTGCCATTTTGTTTCAATTTTACCTAAAATTATGGGGTTTAATTTTTGACCTATTTAACAATACTTGCCTCTTCAGAGTCCCACTGCAGGCACAGCACATAGCAAATGGGTAATACTGCTCAAAATTTGTTTCCATTGTAGACTAACATCCTTGCTTTTTTTTTTTTTAATCAGCTTTTAAGATTCCTGTTATCAGGAAATGCCCTTTTTAGAGTGGAAAAAAGAAACCTACACCAGCCTTCTCTTATGAATGCCTCGAGCCTTCAAAATTAGCAGTGAGAATCCTGTGGATACTGTATACTTCCGTCTTAAGAGCAGATGTGGCACTGTATAGTTTTGGTATTAAGTACTGTCAAGGTTCCTTTCAAGCAAAGAACTATTTATCTACTTAACACAGAACATAACCAACTTTTGTAAGTTTCATATATTACATTTATTTCAAAATGCTTGGCATTATTAATCCTTTTTATATTGTTAATATAAAGATTCTGCTTCAAAACCCCAGAAAGTTTATTTTTTCCTCTCTTTTTTGCATTGCATGCACTGATGAACTAGCCTGCTCAGCAAGCATTTAACAGATTAGACACTTGAACATGGTTTCAGGCAATGCTCTCTCATGTTTCTGCGTATTGCCTGATAAACACTTCAAAGTAAACCGCTCATAAATATGAAATGAAAAGCCAAGAAGTCGTTATGCACAGCTTTGAGATACAAATCTCTTTATTCCCCTCTGAAGTGGAATTTGATTGACATAATGAGTCATAGATCCTGTCCAGGGACACACTGCCTTATCCCCTTTTCCTCAGGAGACAGGGAGTCTTTAAAGAAATCCACTTCAGAACTTTCTGACAGACAGCTACAGGAAAGTTGAACACTACACAAATGTATTATTTTATATTAATACCTACCTTAACAACTGTGACACATGTCAAAGATTGACTCCAAAGCCATGAGCAGGCCCCAGCATCTAACCCCGTTAAAGGAGGCCAAATCCGAGATGTCCATTTTATCTCATTATCACGGACACAGTAACACAGGACCACAAAGGAGAGTTCCCAGAGCTCGTGTTGAGCTGGGCACTGTCCTGTGCCCATCCCCATGCCCCTCTGTGAGCCTGGCCAGCAGCAACTCCATCCCCACCCAGGCAGGAGCAGCTGTTTCCTGGTGGAGTTTCATGAGGAACAGGTGAGCCCTTGTGGTTTGGGTTCCTCCACCTCAGAGCCTGGCACCTTCCCTCCCCTGGGGTATGAGCACAAGGAGCTCCAGCAGAACTGTCCCTCCTGCCCGGCTCTGCCCGCTGGACATGCCACAGCCTGGGGACAGAGCAGAGCAGAGGGGGCTGCCAAGGATGCTCCCAACCCCAAGGAATTCCACACTGCTATGACCCTCATTAGAAGGCAGATTTATCAGGTACAGACCCCCACAGTCATTTCCTACAGTTCACAGGTCCGTGCTGTGAAGGAAATTAAGACTTTCATGTGAGAAGGAGCAGTTAAAACCATCTAGCCTGAAAAACCTCTGAAATGCTAATTTGGATATTGCTGTTAATAAATGAAACCTACATGAAAATGACAAAAACTATGTAATTGTTGGTCATTGCTATTCCACAAAATGTCTATTCCAATAAGAGTCGAGCTTTAAGCCACCACAATGAAACTGCTGATTAGTAGTGCCAAAAACAGAATTATGGTGCAATAAATTGCTACTCTGCAATGTTATAGTCACAATGTTATATTCACAACCTGCATTTATAGTATTTGTGGAGGTTTTTAGAAGGAATCCAGAAAATATCTGCATAAATTAAGATGCAACTTCTGGCACTTTATTTGCTAGCCATGCTGTATGCATTAAACTATACATTGTTACCAGCTTTTGTTAGTCTCTGCTCCCTATGAAATAATCATACATGAAGTATACAGGATCCACCACTCACAATTTGGCTTTCTTTTGTTAGTGGAAGTGCTATTATTAGTGTTATACATGAGCTATTCACATGATTTATACAATAATACATACATCATTAAGATTTAAAAGGCAACAGTAAAAAAATAGCTTAATTTGTGGTGTTCAAAATGCACTCGATTTTTTTTTTTAATTTTGCCAATAAAAAAGAAAGGCTATTATATATAAAAGCACACAGTAAAACAATGAAATGGAAAGAAGACTAAATATTAAAAAAGCTGAATTCATATTACATGTAAATAATGAAACATTAAAGTCTAATTTTGCAGCAAAAGGCTGAAAGGGAGATTTAGAAGCTTAAGAAGATGAAAAAGCCACAATGTGGAATTGCCCCTCCATCTACAAAGAACATCACTGCCTCTTCTCAGTCCTCAGTCACTGAGATTACTCAGACATTATTTTTCCGTCTGAAATGTTTCTTGTTAAAAACTTTTACTGTTGTTACTGTTTGCAAATTGCAAACACGTTTTGACCCTGCTATACTGCGAGCACTCTTCCTTCTCAGACATCTTAATGGACTGCACTGGCTTCTCTAATCACTGATGAGCAATGAAGATTTACATCAAAATAAAAAAACATGAATTGCAACAAATATCGAGCAAAATGGCAAAATGGGCAAGTGCTTGAAAAAGCCCAGAACTAAATCAAAGCTTATGACTGTAAACAGGCATTCTCCCATTTTACAATTTTTGATTATGGATTGTCCGATGTAAATTACAAATTTCTGCCCAAATTGCAACTGTTTGTAACTCTTTTAAATATTTGTGAAGAATTATCAACGTACCTTGGAACATATCTGAAAAAACTGTCACACCCAAGTATTAATTTTAACACATGTATTATTCCAGTGTAGTGTTGACAGATTGCCAAATAAAAGGCAAATGAGGCATCTGAAATATTCTGAATTACTCAGTCTTCACATGACCTTCTGCAGCCTTGACAATTCCTACACAATTAATATTACACATATGTGTAAAGTTACTTCAAAATGAACTAGAGCCTAAAGTAAATCCCTTTTTTGATTATAACTATCTTAGAATAAGGCATGTTTCTACAAACCAATGTTATTTAAAGTGATTACACCACAGTTACTGAGCTTTCATTACATGATGTGAAATGTTTGGATAGGGCTTCAAGCAGCATTAGGTATTCTGATGAGGTGAACAAGCACAGCTGCCAGTCACACCCTTGGCTCTGTCAGTCACTTCAGTACACTGAAACCAAGTTGTCTCTGGGATAAGAGCTCCTCAGAGATCTGCAATTGCTGCTTGACCTGCAGCTGAAAGGCAAGTGCTTTGCTCACTAGATCTATTAGCCCTTTGACTTCATTCATTCACTGGCTAATACAAATACATTGCTAAACTGAGTGATTAATTCAATTTCTTTGGCCAGAGAGCTAAATTCTTGAAGCCTCTAGAATGACAGTCCACGGATGTTCCAAAACATAACTGGTTATCTGTCAATTGTAGTTAGAAATCTGGCAAGGGCCACTAAGTTGCTGTTTTTGTCCCTCTTGAACCTCTCTCCAAGAGGAGCCTTTTCTTCCTGCAACATAGTTTCATATAACATAGACACTAGAACAATCATCATCTCTATCCATTTTTATTCAGTCATCTTTGTGCTGGAAGCCTGTTCAACAAATCAACATCTTTCCATTTCTTCTCTGTGCTTCTTAACATCAATACAACAGCTGAAACAACAGCTTACTGTTCACCTGAAGGAACAGTAATAAATAAATAAATAAATTTCCCTTAAATACTGCAGGAGCTAGACAGCCTCAAAGAGAGGAAGAAACTCTGGAACACTTGCTCATACTGCTGAATGCAAGTTCTTCCCTCCACTGCTGGACAGAAACAACAAATATTTTAAATTGTCTAAGACATCAGTGCATAACAAAGAGTCTATAAAGTATTCTGACAAAAACAATGGGAATTTGACCTGACAGTCCCTTGCTTTTACATGAAAAATACCATCTTTTTTTTCTTCTGTATTTCAGATCTAATATATCTCGGCATCTTCTGATCCAAGTATGACACTGATAAAAACAGTGTACAAAGCAAGTGTCTAAACTAGAAGAGAAAGTTCCCTTCCAATCATGTTGACAATTTTCTTCATTTGTAACCATATGGAGGATATATATAGTCAGTTTTATAAATTAGGGTTGGGTTAATCAAAGAAGGACCCTCATAGATGGACAGAATGGGGTAAACGAACCCAAATTTTGGGAACATCTATAATGGCTTCCTTCCCTGCTTAAGTCTCATTCTGAGAAAAGGAGGAATACCTTTACAAGTATTATAATCAATTCAGCTTTGCATGCTGGAATAGTTATAAGCGTACGAGATAGGCCCTATCTGATAACTCATCTTAGTTGCCTTAAGCTTCTCCAGATTTCTAAAAACCAAAAATATACACAAAAAATGCCACTAAACCTCAGAGAACTCTGAAAAATATGCAAAGGGGAACATTTCACTTTTGAAGGTGCTGGTAATACTGACATTCATTTCCAGTGCACACAGAGCAGTTGCAGCTTAGTCCCGAGAAATGAGCAAGAGTATTTTAAACTCGGGCATATGCTTATATTTACAAACAAATTCTTCCCATTTATGCCAATTGCTAAAAATTATTAACTTAGTTAAAAAATTCTGATAAAAAGTCAAACATTCAACAATGTTGTAAGTCCAAGCTTATTTGAAAGCTAGCAAGAAACAGAAGGATATGTTTTTGAAGTCAAACAAAAAAAAAAAGTAGAATATAGATAACTGTATGCATTTCTTTGATTGCCATTTTCAACAGTGACATACATATTCTAGCCCCTCAGCTCAGTAAACAATTAGTTGTGGACACGAGAAGCTTCTTTGGAGGAGCTGCACTGCACAGCTGTCTGAGTAATGGCCAACAGCAACCTGAGCTCCCCATCACTCGAAGGCTGCCTTCTGACAGCCTGCATTTCAGTGATGGAAAGCATGATCCTTCCTACACAGTATGCACTGCACTATGCATTTAGTCCTTGGAGAGCTTTCAGAATGAAAAGACCATAATTATTACTACCATCATTATTATTAATGAAAAATACACATGTAAAATTAGGTTTTGAACACAGTGTTTTATAGCCCCTATTTGTCTCTGTGGACACACGCCATAATGGCTTTAACAGACCTTTAACACTCACTGACTAATTAATCTTTACACTCAGGACCCAGCACTGAGTTTTATTCAGTAAGGAGCAGAAAATAGCATCTGTGGATTGGGCTTGCAAGGTCCACTGCATGAATAAATTGACAGGCTACAGGAAGAGTTGGCATTAAACAGCTCCTCTCCTCCCCTCAGTACTCCTGTAAGAGCCTTCACCAGCCACTGAAGCTTCTCTTCACAAACTCCTCACATACAATTTATTTTTATTTCCTGAAGTGACTCTTTTCAACCTTACAGGGACTCAGTCTTCCAAATACATTGAAGTTGATAGAAAAAAATATTACAGGGACTAGATATCACTTTAAAATAGAACTGCATTTCCGACACAACCAAAGTATGCACCAGCAAATTCAGCTTGACTATGGAGAGCACAAACGAACCATACAAATTAATAGACCTCAGCAATTTGTCAGAAAAACCTTTAGGCTTCTATTTCCAACTCAGATATGTTCTAAATAGGAAAAAGCACAAGGAAAATATTCTGCAAAAAGAAAGCACAAAGAAAATACACCACGCAATTTCTTAATAGAATAAATTCAATCTTTGGTCCTCTTAAAAGAAGTTTAAAGGTATTGTAAAAGAATAAGCATATAGGGGTAAATTTCCCTCATCTCATTTGCATGATACAGTTATAGTCAATATAGCCTACCCAGAGTCCTGCCTTACTTTAGCGGTAAAGTCAGGCAACCAGAACACCATCTTCAGTTACAAAAAATAAAGTATTATGTGTTTAGTAGTCAAGCCTCAGTGGTACAGATTTCATCAAGATGAAATTACCAAGTATTCTGATCTTTTTCCTACCACAGGTAAACCCTGGTAACACTAAAAAATTCCAGATCATGATATCTGTTTCATTCCATGAAGCTAACTTCAAGAATAGCTTACTCCATTTCTTCTGTAGGTAAAATTACATTAGGAAACAAGCCTTGTGAGCTGCAGCACAGTGAACAGCAATGGTAGTACAGCACTCGAGAGTCAAAAATTATCCTCCCTAGGATGTTACTTTAGCAAGGAAGGTCACAGATCAGTTCCGGTGTATTTCTTAAAGCACTTATTTCTCTGTATGCCTGTAGAGATAATACTACTGTCAGATTAGCTCTTTCTTTGGAATTCCTAACCACTGGTTTAGTGAGTCTTTGTTTCCCAGCAGAGGGCTTTTAATTAAAGTCCAGTAGGACTCAAATCTGATCTTATTAACGGTTGGATGGACCCATGTAAAAACACATCACTGCAGTCTCCTCTCCTTACTCCCCTTGTTTTTCCTCACTTGTTGAAGCACGTTTTCAGTTTCCCACCATAAATTCCACAAAATCCTCCCTATCAATGAGCCATGTTCTACTCTCAAGCCACCTCTAAGTGATTTTTCAAGCCTAAAAAGAGGACAGGGAGGTGAATCAACTAGGAAACAAAATCCTGATCTGCCAGCGTTTGATCAGTTACAGGTTATGGTTTTATCTCCCCAAACATTTTCCCATTACCAAAAAAAAAAGAAGGCTCGTGTATCAGTACATGTGAAAAAAAAAGACTTCAGAATTTAATAGGATTTTATAGAGACTCAGCTTTGTGAATTACACCCATATAAAAAAAAATTCTAAAGTAATTTCTATTTGATTTGAATCCATTTACGAATGGCAATATCTGCTGTAACGTGACAGGAACAGTCCAGCTGAAATTGCAAGGATGTGAAACAGGGAGTTGGCTCCCTTCCTATTTAACCTGCAATCCTTTCAAGTGGGGGAGGAAAGTTACCAAGCACTGTGTAAACCTTCCCTCCTGCTTTAAAATTAAAAGAAACCCTGGTATCTGAAAATATCCATTAGATTAATTTTTACTCAGATTAACCATTACTCAAAGGTCACGTTTTGGCTAAATTCCAAACCAGCAGCATGTTATGTATCCATTTTAAAGGCAGCATGGTGTAGAAACAGTCACTTTGTGAACAGCTACATCACATTCCTCAGGACTGGAACAGCCCTTGCCCTGTGCAGCAAAACACTGTAAATACAAGGAAAACACAGTGCCAGCATAAGAAACGCTGGAAAAAAACAGTTAAATAATTCCAGTCTCTTGGTCTAGTTCAGCAGAAACATAAAATACCAGCCACAACATACCACTTACATGATACCACATATCACAAAGGGGATGGTTCAAGACAGAAAAGGGAGGGAGGTCAGTATTAAACCATAAACTTGAATCCTGCACCCTCCAATGACAGCCTGACCTTCCTTGGGACAAAGTTTCCTGGCTAGGGAAGACCAAGATAATGGCTGCAGTGAACCTACAACTGTTATTACATGCAAGTCCTAACTGATGTAGGACTGGATCAGATGTGCCTTGACTCTTTCTGCTTCATGTACAAGAATTGAAAAGAGGCAGCAATCCTTGGACCTAAATTTGTTAATGGCACCTCCAAACTGAAAGAGCAACAAGCTTTTTTTTCAGTCTAGAAGAGAAATTAATGGTCAATTACAAGATAATGGGCATGACAAAGAACTCTGACTTAGATTTCTTGGTTTTGTTAAATATGTCCTGAATAGGAAAAAAAAAAATATCATCAAAAGTCACATAAAATGTGTCAGAACATATTCCCTTTATAGAGCAGTGCCATTAAAGTGATTACTTCCCAGACATTTAGTTACTCAGAACATATTTCATTATTATTTGCAAGCACCTGAACATATATTTGCCCCCCATCCTGTGATACCAGACCAGTTCTGTAGCTGAACATCATTTGCAGCCATAACTGTTACATGGGAATGGGAGCCTGACTTCTGTTGGGACAAGTGCATGGAATTCCTCCCTTGGAATGCTCGAGAGCTGGGATCTTTACTAACCTGAATTATCTGTATGAATGTGTCTGGGTTAGAGTTTAACTGCAGAAATCCCCAAAAGTTAAAAAGTGAAGATTAAACTACTAAGTATACCTAAACAAATGCTGATTTTTAGAAATGTAATAGTTTTACTTTGATGTAATGGCTTCCAAAAATGAACGAATGAAATTAAAGTAAGGTCGCTAAAATAATGAATAAGAGTGTCCACAAAGTGAATAATTGCAGTTTAACTGCTATTTTAAACCTCTATGATTTTATTTTCCTCAGTGTCTTCATTTAGATTCACCTATACTTTAATTTTCTTGGTGGCACTGATAATTACAAGCACTGTCTCCATGTAAAGTGTTTTGACTTTTATGAACATATTTTTAAATTAATCGGATTATGTATGAATGGGATTGTTTTGGTTAACCATGAACATTTCAAATTACCTGGATTTTAAAATACTTCTTGCATGCATTTTTTCTAAAGTTCCATGAATTCTAAAGATTTTATCCTGTGCTGAAAAGTTACCTGAGGATAACTCCTACTTTCCTGCTTTCTCAGTATAAATGGATGGATAAGAAAACTCCTCACTGCAGACAGATCAGGCTGGCTACCACACACATCATCCATACATGCACATGTAGCCCATATTTTAGCTACATCATGCTTTGTGAATATACTGAAGTATCACACAGAGAAAAGATTCCTACCATTACCCTCCGTGTAACAGATCAGAAGAGAGAAGGATTATTGACCAAAGGACAAAAACAATCTCAAACCCTGTATTTTCACTTTATGTTTTAAATCAAGGTTGGCTCCATCATTTTCTAAATGCAATGTTTATTTTTGACAGGGAGATGTACCCTGAATTTCAGAAAACCAGAAAATCATCTTGTTTCAGGTTTTTAAATTAATGCTATGAAAGATTTACAGTGCTTAGAAGGACAGCACAATCTGAATAAAAACCATCTAGAAGACTTAGCTACTTCATATTTTTGCTAAACACTGTAAAAGTTGCTCATGGGGCTGGAAATTATACTGGTACAAGCAATCTAAGTTGTTATCAATAACAGTATTAGAAAGAATCAAGTGACCACAACAGCACACTCCAAACACATTTTTTTGTTGTGCACTTCAACCATGAAGGAACTCATCGAGTAATAGGGCAAGAATTCCTCTGATACAGACCAAGAGTGGCTGAAATTCTTGTGCCAGACCTTCCCAGTGTGAAGGGGGCCATATCCATGCCATGGTAAACATGGTTTCTTTTCTTTCCTCATGAAACAAGGAGATCCATGCCCTGCTCAGGGGCTGCACTTCACCTCTGGCCTTTTCCCAATGGAAAACTGATTTATTATTAGATCTCCTGGCATCACAGGACACTCACAAGTGAGAGAGTGCCACTGTCGTGAAGACTGTGGTCAATTTTCAGAGTAACAATAAAATTCTCAGACAATCAATAAAAAATTCTGTCTCTGGATAAGATCCTCCATAGCAAATCCTAGGTTTAGCCAACAAGGCAAAGTCTCCAAACATTCTCAGTCAAGTACTATCAAACTTTCTAGGAGTCATCCTAGGGAGATAATAAACCTGGATTCATAATGAAAGACATTTTTATCACTTACTTCTGAGATGTTATTCACACTTACAAGTCAGAGTTAGATGACTCACTGCTAAAAATTTTTGCAAATTCAGCTCATATTTCCTCTTTTTCCCTTCTCCCATTTATTTCACAACTCATATCTAAGGTTTGAGACCCCTCATTGAGCCTCCATTATTGTCTCTCTTGATGTCTCCCTTTCCTATTTCTTTGACTGTCTTTTGTTCTCCCCAATCCAGCAGTTTCAGAAATCTTTATTAAATAAATTATATTAATAAAGCTGTCAAACTGCTTGAACAGGAGCAATTCCTATGTTAATAAAACCCAGGAAAAGCATGTCTTTGACTTTACCTTCATGATTTTTAATTCTGTTTTGTAACAAAAAATAAGGTACTCTAATCTTTATTTTTCTAAATTGTTATTATCTTTTTGTGATGGATAAAGGCAATATGTATTTTCCAGAAACACCAGAAAATTACATGGAAACAAGACACATGGAATTAACTGAAGTGGAACTCTCCCTTGTGATGGATGGCTTGAAGTTTCACTAATCAGAGAAGCTTGTAAAATAATTTCTGATTAGTTAAGAATATATGCTACACAGACAACAGAAAGGGAAGGAAACAACCAACAGTGGAAATATTAGCTAATATAAATAAAAATGGATTACTAATCTAAGTGCAAAGATTTTTTTTGCCTTTTTCAGCTCACAATGTTATTCATGCCCCTGAGCAACTCACTTAATCTTTTTTCTCATGCACTTTGCCTGTAAAATGGGAATGAACCAACATAATTTATCCCACTGGTATAATATGTGAGTTAGAGTAAGACAAAAAAATAACAAAACCCAAACATCTCAATTATTTAAATAGGATTTGGTACATCAGAATGACATATATAATCTTAGCTTTTGTTCTCTTCAGGAAAAAAACCTACCAATTACTTAAAATCTATACATTTTTCACTCTTAAGCATTTCACCTCTGTCTTCTTCCATTTTATATCATTTTTAGCTACATAAAAGATGAAGCAGAGACATTTCAAGTTGTTTTTCTTAGACTTTAAATCTCAGGTAACTTCTCATTTACCACCTTTCACCACAAATTAACATGCACATCAAGACAAGTTCATTATCATTTAGAGGCCTGTTAAATAGATGAAAAAAGAGTTGCATCTTAAAGTGCCCTGGATTATCTACTGGTGTTCAGTACTGAATAATTTTATAGTTCATAATAATCAGTTTGCTTTTCTTCCTTTCTAATCAAGAAGCTCTGAAAGTAAAAATTATTTTCTCAGTAAATAAATGTTCATTGTCAGAAAATACTATAACAGTTGCTTTCTGAAAGTAAGAATGATGTCTATATAAAATAAATTGAAAATGCTATTATATACATAAAACTATGGTATGTATAGATATGACACTATCTAGAAGAATAAAATATTACATTCTTTTGGAAGAAATAAAGCCAAGCTCAGCACATGCTTGTCCTGTTGACATGAAATTTCACTTCCCATTAGGAAAAGGACATTTGCTTTAACACAGCCCCAACACCGGAGAATTGTAAAGTGAGAAGAGAATTCAAATCCACGGGAAGTAGTAGTGGCCAAACAGATCCAAAATCATTGTAATCAAGCATTAATGACATCATAATGAAAATGCTAAAAAATAAAGTGACAGCTTTTTACTGAGAACTCAGCTGTACCATGGCCGGTACATATATAGAACACATTCATTATTAAGGGTTAATTATTAAAAGGAAAAAGAATTAAAATAGGCAATAGGCGTTGCATCAGCATAGCACTTCAAGCTCCAGTCTCTTGGAGTTCAGTCACGCAAGTGACAAATACAGACTGTGGGGAAAACAGAAAATTTAGGTGGGAAAAGATGACACCACAGGCACAATTCCAAATCCATCCAGGGCTGTGCAAACACTGTCTGGTGTGTTCAGCACAGTCTGAGCAATGAATAAAGCACCACACACTGACTGCCTTTAATACACTCAGGTACCTCAGTATCCTTTTCTTGGTATCTCACTACTGTATTAATTTAGATAAGAGGTCATTCCTAAAGTTCTGGTAATGCTCTCCCTTCTCACTGATTCTGCCCAGAGTTGGCACTCTAAAGCCCATGCTGACACCTTTTTTTCTTTAGCCTCCTTCAGCACTGTTCCTGATTGTTCATCTTCTCTTCGGCTTGGAAACTCTCTTCCATGTCAGTCTTCATAATTCAAAATTTAATTTGCCTTTTCAACACAGACAATACTGTCACTAGTATCATTCTACACAGGTTAGAAGTCTTTAACATAGGACCACTGAGATAAGAAAATCAGAAGAAATTATGTAATCGAATAGTGAAAATAGAGAAAAAAAGGAAAAAAACCCCATGAATGCATTCAAAATATTTTGCCAAGATTCTTGCAAAGAACTGAGAGAAAAAAAAAAAACAAACAGAAAATTTGACAGACACACTCTACCACCTGCATATCCAAAAATATCTATGGATTTCAGCAGAAATATAAAACTTCAAGCATAACAGTCTCCTTGACAGTAAGACAAGAAGCCACTTTCCACAAGTGCCCTCTCTCCCCTCATCTGCATTTCAGATTATGCTGTATGTTAATTTACAACCTGGAGTCATAAGAAATTTAAGATAGTCCGTACAGAATGTTTTTAAGTGGAACAGGAGGACGTTAAATGATAAGAAATCACAGTTTGCCCTCTTATGCAACAGGGTCTACTTCTTCCTTTAGCTGCTCACCCTGCTAAAATCGACTCTTTCATGGGAAGGTTCGTGGCTGCCAAAGACCAAGCAGAGGATCAAACCACAGAATTCTGTTCTCAGAGCTGCTGACTACAGAAAAATGCCTTTTGGTAAAAAGGCTGTAGGAAGGTAAAATTTGTACAGAGATTTAGCTCAACTTCACCCTCTGTCTTGAAAGATGGAGTGACAGAGGCTTTTGAGATGCATCATCTCTGTAAGACGTTCTCTTCCAAGAGCAAACAATAAATGAAGCACTTACTTTAGTCATCTTACTACATATGAACAAGATGAATTCAAGCCAAACAATTTGGCTTTTTTTTCTAGGAATATTGCAGAGCATTAAGTAAATTATACTGCTAGACTAAAAGTAGTAAACATATGAGGTACAATACATCTTATCTTTAAAAAGGCATATTTAGTATTCACTGATGCTACCAATAACTTTGAGTTTGTTTCCTTGCTAAGTAGTCATACGACCTCCAGAGACATAGATTTTAATTTCTGTTTTGAAAACAGTACCATAAATGTGTCCAGGGGCTTAATTTATTCAATCATTTGAGAAAATTTAGTGTGCATTTGTGTAACAGCATTTTTTGATATGCGACCGTAACTCCTCTCTTGCAGCACATTATTTCCATCACCTGAAGAGGATCTAACGTAAATCTCTATCAGTTTGAGCCATTTATTTGTTGGTACATCCCTGGTGCAAACACAAGTAAACAAGTGTTTCCCATACCTGGCAAATACACTAAGAAATGTATTTTCTCTACTATCTGGAATGGTCATTCCCTCTTCTTATGTAAATTTTCACCCAGGGAAGCTGTGGTTCTGTGGAAATTTCCAAGTCCAGGCTGAGCAACCTGGTCTGGTGGAAGATGTCCCTGCCCATGGCACAGGGCTTGGACCGAGATGGTTTTAATGTCCTGTCCAACCCAAACCATTCTATGAAAAGGATTATCAACTTCACCCGTGCCAACTATAGCTTAAACAATGAGGATATAAAAAACATGATGCTGGGGTAATTAAAATAATTTATATTAAATTTAAATTAAATTAGAATTCAAAACCATGATACAATAAGATAAAAACATAATTTTCAGGAAAAATAATTAATCTAAATTAAATTCCTATTCTTCACTACTCCACAGCTGAGCAAATGGATACTTTAGATTTAATAACTGAATCAGTACTCTTAATCAATATTTGTATATCTTACAACACAATATTACAACTGCAAAAATCACCTCTTAATTTCAGGTTTCTTTATTCTGTCAAGTCATTCTGTTTAGTCCAAGTTCTTCCTTTGCCCTCTTATTCTACAGATCATCATCATGTTTTGAAATGCCAGAGTTTCTGCTTTATAAATATCACATCTGTATGGTTAAGAGGATAAGTTCTACACTTCTGAAACATTTTTTGGTATACATTTCCGTAAACTGGATGCTAAAATCCTCAGGAGTAAAAGAGATACTGGAGAAAAACTAGATACATTCTATTCCATTATGCTTTTGCAAGCTGTAGACATAATGAGAAAAGAGTGAGATCAACAAAAAATCCACTCTAAACCAATACTTCAGAGGAATTTTGTTAACAAGGACTGTTCTGCTAGTGTAGTGATGGCCACAAAAACCAGCACACAGCAAACCCCCCGTGGGATAGATACACTGGGATCAAGGTGTAACATTGTTATGCTGTCAAAAAAATGAAGCAAGAAGATGAATTTAAGAGACTGAAATTAAGATGGAGGAGTCTGTCGTGCAGTAACAGCTTGTAAGAGTTACAAACCCGACATATAAACATCAGAAGCAAACCTGACTTATTTGATAACCACGGAGGCAGCTTATTCCAAATATACTCTCAATTACAGTCATTCTGCATTACACAAAAGGGAAAAACAAATTCAGGGAAGTGCAGTATCACAACGCTCATCTCAGTTCTGTTTTCAGCCTCCCCAGCTCCCTCCTGGGCAAACACCTGTGGGAACAGAAGGCAGTTTCCCCTCTTCCAGCAGTGCCTCACACTTCCCACCCCTGTCCCGACACAGGAACATGGAGCACGGCACAGCAGCTCCTTGTGCTCTGAAGCTGAACATCACCATGGAAGTTCAAGGTTTTCTTTGAGGGTGAATTCTAAAAACGCAGCAGAGCCTCACCTGTGTGGTAGCATCTCTCAAAACCAAACAGCTGTGGGCAGTGGCCTCCTTCAAACACACCCTAAACCAGCACCTCATTTGCGTGGCTTTGCAGCAGCTGCCCCAGAACTGCCATGGCACAGTAACAAAAGCTTCATTACGCTTTGTTAATAGGAAAAACAAGCACAAAGGTTCACTTTACTTCAGAAATGGTAAAGAAACAGGCAAACACAGATGAGAGATTGTTGCACTGAGTCAACAAGAGAGGCTCACATAACTGAAGTGCTGAAGACATCTAAACCCACAATCTGTTGTGTACACAGTGATTTCAGAGAGCAAATAACATTTCATTTCTCTGTGCTGTGTTCTGGTTGAATCGTCCACATTTGAACAATCCTAAATACAAGTGCAGGATTTTAGTCCATATATAATACGAGGTAATATATATTTCCAGGTCCCTCAAATTTAATGTTCTTTCTTCTAATTAGACTTCTGCTGGATCTGTAGGCACTCTTATAAACCACTTTAACCTTATTTTAATTTTTCATTATGAAAATTGTAAGTATTCATTAACTTTGGAAGACATGGCATTACAGCTGTGATATATCGTTCCTCATATTATTAACCATCTACTTTATAAATTCAGTGCTTGAAGCATGTACTGGTAATAATGCCTTATGAGTTTTATTTTTGTAAGAATTTAATAGGCGCACACACACTTAGTTGCCTAGTCATACACAAAATTTTATTTGCTGTAATGACTTTAATATTAGTGTCAAAATACATTTGCAGCAAGTTTAGCAGACACACTAGAAACTGAAACCCAACCCCCTAAAAAGAGAAACTATGTGACTAATATTAGTCTTTCTGCCTCTCTAACTCTTTCGTAAGATTATGTAAGCAAGAATGAAGTCTACATAATCACTTTTCGTGTAGTAAACTTTTAGCACATTGTGAATAATTTTAGTCAAAGGCAATGCTTTCCCCACAGAGACTAAGTACCATTTTAGCTTTTCTTCAATATCATTCAAATGACTATCTCAGGGACAGAAAAACTTCAAAAGAAAATCAGATATTGCTATGAAATCAAATTGACTACCATCTATAAAAAGCTTTTTTTGGTACTCTAACTACATAATGTGAAACATTAATATTATATTTATAATATTTAATATGCCATCTTAAACTGCTATCTTAAAACACAGTACTCTACTGGAAGTAATTTTTAAAAGTTACAGTTCTAGACCAGCTACCAGAGAGTGGCCATTTGCTTGAAGGAATAACATTTATGCAGTTTGTCCTGCATGATGGTCTTTTTTTTTAAAATTATCTGACATTGCTTCTAGCCTTAGTACCAAAACCTAAAACACTGATAATTTTTACTTCAATATTTAAACAAATGGAGTTGATTAATGTATTTGAGGTTACAAAGTTGTACTGAACTGAGTCATCCTGCAACTGAGCCTTTACCATTTAATGTAATCAAATATGATTATGAATATCAATTTTATAATCAAAATTTCAACTTGTTTCCACAGACAGCAGACAACTTGCTCACTTCTAGGTAAAAACTGGCACCCTCCTATTTTATGTTTTTCAAGTGATATAGTGGAAAAAATCCAACTGATGTTAGCCAGCTGCTTGAATTTCCTTAATGTTAGATGTAATATATTTCAAAGTGATACTTGTCAAATGGAATAAAAGAATAAAAAAACCTGTTGATTGCAAATATTACTTTAATATTGTGTAAGACTTGGTAAAACAGAGAGAAACGAAGTAAGGCATGGAATAAGAGGCCCAGCTAGAAGTTTAGCTGATGTTAGCAGGATTTAGAGACTTTGTGGTTAGAGCTATTGGTGAAAACAGAAGCTTAACATTTGAATAAGGAACCTGATTTATTGGAAAATGCTTGCTTAAGATACATGGTTGGTGTGCATGTGCAAGAAATAAGGAACCGATGAAGGCAAGGAGAGGTCAGTCTCCTAAGGACCACCAGACGAAGACCCAAGATCTGGCATGTCAGCGAGAATTGAACCTGTGCAGGCGCACTGGAACATGTCAAATCAGCAAAAATAAGATCCATAAAAACCTAACTGGAACTGTATTTGGGGTGCATGTTGGTTGGAGTAGTGACTCCCCATGCACTCAGCTTTGGCCTGATCACCCAATGCTGTTTGCTTGCTCGTCTTCTATTGCAAACCTGCAATAAAACTTTGATTGAAAGCTATTTTGGCTGAATTAGCCTATATTATTTACAACATCAGACATTTCTTTATATTCTACAAGTGCTGGTGGAACTTCCAAACAGAAACCTCTCAACTTCAGTGCACAGTGTCAACCCATTGTACAGGAAAATTTACATGAGGTTTAGGTGACATATGAATACACTGGAATAACATGCCAAGAGAAGAAACATGGCAAACAGCAACTACCAAGATTCCAAACTCAAGAGTAGATAAATGAGGTGATAAGGAAAGAAAGAATATGAGAGTGATGAATATGAGAGTAGCTAAAAGATGTCTCCTGTACTAGGATTGGCAAGGCATACCTGGGCTCAGAACTTGGATAGAAGGAGCAATGCTAAGAATAAAACAGATAGATATTGGTAAGATCTTCCAAGCAAAAAATTTTTTTAAGCTGAGGAAGAATCTTCCATAGCAATCAACAGAAGACCAAGACTTGACATTCAAAATTACACTGGACAAATTGCACTGAAGAGACATTTCAGCATTGATGATAAAACTGTTTTTCTCTTGCAATCTACTTCAAACAAGTATCTTTGTTAAAGTAGTGATTGTCATAAGGAGAAAAGTGTTCAGCAGCATCCTCAAAAGCAACTGTAGCTACACATAAGCAAGACAACAGGAATTGCCTTCACTGCTCTGTCAAGAACAGTTTCAAGTGTTAAAATCAGTTTGCAACATCCAGGTTTAGAAAACTTTAGTCAAAGGTATAGGTATTAACTACTGTATTTTCCATAACATTTCTTTAGGTGAGTTATTTATTCCTCTATATTCTGGACTTGCTTAAATTCAGCTAAAATGAAATTTCTTTACTTTTCACTGCACTATAAAGAAACAGCCAAGTTGTTTTTTGAGCTTTCTGCATCCTTTTTAACAAGGTTCTACCACACACACAAACATCTGAGCCCCACTCCACCTCACGCATTAGCAGCAGCATTCCTCAGAGAGGCTTTTTTCCAAACAGTTTTTGAAAGATATCTTTTCATTCTGAATTAAACAGGATGTAGGGATTGCCACCAGTGGAGGAGCAGGAATCACAAACAGCTATAACCCAACTATTCTAAGGAAATGTAAGCAAGTAATTACAAACAAAACTGCTTACATTCATGCAACTTGTTTGGCAACAGCAGCATAGCATAAGGAAAGCTGCTACAATTCATAACAGCATCTTGTAATAAAACAGCTTTATGCATCCCTCTCAAACTGTTTAGCGCTCAAATCTCATCAGATGGCTGAGTAAGCATTACACTTTGGGACAGTAAATCTCTGTTTCCAATATGGTCTACATTCACAGACATGTACTTTTGCATTCACTGTAAGTCACTTCCAGCTAAGCACTCATATGGAAAAAAAAAAAAAAGGCAATATATAAAGATATCTGCATGCTATTTTGTCTAATCAGCTATCTAGACTCTGAAACCATTTCAGCTCCTCAGCAGGAACTGACTGCTATCAGCAAAAGCTAATCTGAAGATGTACAAACCTGAAATAGTGTTTATACAAGTCACTGTCTCTTCAACCTGTCTTTATTCACATCGCTGGGGCATATAGGGCACTGCTGTGGCATATTTTGCTTCCATTAGAGACAAACTAAAAGGTAGGAAAGGGTTCAGAAACCACCACCAAGTTGAAATTCATGACAGAAGATGACATTATACAGGCAGATGCTTGAAGAGCTCTACTCAGATTGATAGACAGTTTACAGAACAGACTTAACTGCAGAATCTAATTAAATCTGTACAGAAAAACACTGGGTGTCATGGGTGTTTCAAAAACACAGAAAAGGGCATCACCAGACCTAATGGCTAGAAACTGAAGCCAGTTTCCAAAACCCAGAGAGAAGCTGGCATCTGCTTTTAACATGGAGGCTGAATTCCTACAGTCACTGCCCATCAGTGGAAATCACAGATTTTCTGGCTGTTGATGTTTCCAGCACTTCAGAATGTGCTTCATTCAAGGACAGATTATAGGATCAATGAAGAAATAATCTGATGAAAGCTAATGAGCAACCCAATAGTAGGCCAAAACTGGTAGATCCTCTGACCTGGAACTCTGAATCCAGAGACAAATAATATATGACCAAAAAAAAAAAAAAAAAAAAAAAAAAAAAAAATTTGGGGCTCTGCTTACCCAGTTATATTTCCTTATCATTTTGGTTTTCTACTGATTTATAGGCTTTAAAGGAATTGGTCATCAGCACCTTGACTCAACTCCAAAATCCCTACGGTTCTCTATGGAAAACAACAAGCTTTGGGTGGTGTTTTTGCTGAAAGTTCTCTTATGTTTTTGTTACTGTGTGAAGTGTGCGCATTTGGATCCAGACGCAATATTTTAAAAGCTTCTAAAAATAGCATAATCCATTGAAGGTATTAGGAGAAGAAACAGGGAGAAGAGAGCAAATACAAACATAGCAATCATCACCACAGATCAAGCAGCTGTCCACTGAGTCTAGAATTTAGTCCCCAGTAGTAAGACATTTCAAAAGAACATGGGGGGGGAAAAATAAAGCACAAAAGACAATTACAGAGTAAATAAAAACACACCTAAAACCTGTTCCCAATGCATTTGAGCTGAAAACTGACTTTTGCATTGGAGCTGTGAATATCCTCTGGTGCTTAACCCATCTTTTCCACACTCCACTAAAATACAAATATCTAATCCTTTCCTTATTTTTTTCTGAAGATGCAGACCTTAAAAACATGTAGCACTGGCGAGTTCAACAACGTATAATCCAAAATAAATGCTGTTGTCAGTTAAATATTTGCTGAACTCTCTTTTATTTAAATAGTTCTTTCTTCCTGTATTATGAGAAAAGAGAAGGAAAGTGGCCTAATACCTCTTTCCCAGAAAACAAGCTTTAGAGGGGCTCCCAAGTTCACAGAAACAAAATTATATTCACTAATGCAAATTCGGGACTACATCTAAAGACTCATTTTCTGGAACGTGTCTAGGATGCAGGGACAGAGATGCCCAATTCAAATCCAGATCAAATGTAAAAGCTTTTTCAATCTGACATTTCAACGTTAATAGATTAGAAAAACATCTAAGAATCTTCCAGTTTGAGAACACTCACAACTAACCAGCCTCCCTTCCAAACACTTCTTGCTGAAAACCAGATCCTAAAAAATATCAGTTGAACTGTAGATCATTTTGAATAGAAGAAGATATAGAAGGTGGGACAAATTTGCACGATTTGCTCAATGTCAGCCATTTTCATTATTAGAATTAATCAATAATTATTTTAAGTATCTTTTTTAAAAATAAAACTATTATGTCACCTCCATGGAGTAGATTATTTCCCTTTACAGTAGATTTTAATATGAGAAAGAGCATCCACAGATGTGGATGTGCACACACTTCACAAATATTACAAACTTCTTAGAAGAGTGTGCACATGTGTGTATGAGAAAATGGAGAAGAGTTTATAGGATCAAAAATTATTCTTTTCAGTATCCAAAGTCTTAGAATTCCATTACATAGCAGAGTAAAAGGATGAGGGGAAAAAAATACACAAAGAAAGATTTTGTTCAACTCAGTCAGGCCCAGCACTACAAGATGAGCAAACAGGACTTTAGCTGAAGCACAAGATCTTTTTGCTTGATAGAAATTTGAAACTATGAAGTACAGAAAGCATCATCTGTACTAATTCTGAAGTTCTTCTAAAAAGGTATTTGCATGAAAATTGTTACTAAGCCTATTTTAGAGCAGACCTGAGGTTTTTTAGATTTTCTTTTATTCAGTGTGTGCTTTACTACATGTTGATAAAATCTACTTTTTTAGAAGTCATCCTTTTGTATGTACTTTACATAATGTGCATGTAATTTTGCAAATGGTTAAAAAAAATAGAACCTAGTTCAATTTAATCATCAACTAATGAAGAGGCCAGTAGAGAAGCAGTAAAAATAGAAGTTCTTTTTGAAAGCAAAATAAAGGAGCAAAAAAGGAAAAAAAAGGAGCAAAAGTCTATATATACTTATATATTTGCATCAGAAATCTCTGCATTCTGAGTCCCTAAACTGTAAACAAATGCTGATTTTTAGTAATGATCAGTTGAGAGAAACTGCCAAGAATAAAAAGTTATTCCCTGAGAGAAACTCTGTGTACAGAGAATTCACATATTATGTCAAGCTGTTGTTTATTCTACAAATACATATTAATATTAGAATAGTGCTGGGTTTGCCAGCACTGCTGTTATTAATTATTACTGGAGTCCTCTGTCAGCATCACAGTTTCCTCACTGGTCCAGCAGGTGAGAAGAGATGAAGATGAACCTTTGCTCAGCAAGTCTGTGTCAGACACTCTGACTCTCAGTGGCCAGCCCAGACGGTCTGAGCACCCAACCATGCCCAGCAAAGTCACAATGGATGAAGATATAAAGTGCTGAAATGCCAAAAAAACAAGATGGAAGGGGAACGAAAGGGGAGTGAAAAGAAAGAGATTATCACAAATGATTTGCAAACCAGAAAGCTTGCTGCTCAAAAGGAAAAAAAAAAAAAAACACCAAAACAACACAAACCCTCAAACATTGCAAACCAAACCCAAAAAAAATAACAAAATCCACAAAATACCAAGAGAAAGTAATTTATGCATATTTAAATGAAGTACCCCAAAGACTGAAAGTCAATCCCATGATGTTTCCCTGAAAATCCACTTCTAAAGAGACTTCCTTCTGGTTTTTATTGTGACTCAGATCTAATATACAAAAAGTTTTGGTTTAATTCCTGTTTATCAGATCCTCTTGCTATTACAGCTCAAAAGGGCACTTGACTGATACCAGAGTATAAACCGGAGGAGGAATGTTAGGTTTGGGTTCGACATTCTTACCTTTTCCTTTCCTAAGAGCATATTTACAGAAGGGTAAATATAGGTTTTATTTTTTATTTATTGCTATAAAGGTTTTTACTTTTATTTATTTGCTAGCCTAGTAATGCTGCTACATTACTCCATTGTTAACAACTTCAACACAGATGAAAGCACAGATGAAAAGTGCTTTCATGCTTTTAAATCACTTAATCATCACAATAAATCATCTTTTATGATTTGGGGAGAGAGACAGTAAGGGAGGGAGGTTTTATTCAGCATCTTTATTAAATAAGGTACACAGATTATAATTTTTTATTTCTCAATAAGGCTGTGCTTTCTAGACAGGAACATTTTACATTGGGATGGTTGTGTCTCTCAAGTTACCATTAAAACCAAAGTAATCCTGGATTCAAGAGAAGGCAGGTTAGATATGTGTCCTGGCTGTAACATGAAAGGTGCCTTGAGGCCTTTTCCCTCAAAAGCTACCCTACATCAGAATGCCTCTTAAGAGCTTCCTCCTTAAGCTTCTGCCACCTGCCTCTACCTCCAATTTCCTTTGATTATGTAACCGTACAGATATAACGAAAATCAACAGATTGCAGAATGCCACTCAAAAACCTTTCATGACAAAGCAAAACTAAAAATGTGCTCTCACTCTAGACAGAATACAAGAAAAAGTTTTATTTAATGTCTTTAATCCAAATCTATGTATCAAAACATTTCATTTTCAAAAGGTCACAGCTTCTGGAAAGCAGTATTGAAACTATAATTTCCAAAACTCAGTTGAATTTGGAAGGGATACATTAATTTTAACCGAAGAGTTGACGATGACTCAGGCTGGATCACAAGAAGATCAAAAATCTCATCTTGGTGTTATTGGCAATATGAGCAGTGAGAGAAAGTCTGGTCAGTCTGAGCACCTGTAGGAGTGGCTGTGGCCTCTACGTAGCACATCATCAGTCACTGTGAACAGGTAAAACCTTGTTTTAAGTCTGAACAACATTCATACCTCCCAGGAAAATATGAAAGCAATCCAGAAAGAAATGTTTCACACTTCTGAGCTATGAATATAGTTTTTGTTATTAGTATTTCACAGAGAAAGCATGATAAACAAAAACAGAATGAGTGCAACTTTGTCATAATAGATTTCCAAACCCAGAAATGTGCCACCAGGAGCAGCTCAAAACAGCCACGTGAGCAGTTGGAGTGCCATTGTAAAACCAAATACTTTGCAGTAAGTCAAAAGTATTTAGCTTTTCTAATAAAAGAGAAAAAATGCTGAGGAAATTATCTGCAACTCCTTAAAAAATAATTCAAGCTTTTTTTATAATAGAAGAACAAAAATCCTATAAAGAATATTTATTTTAAGCATGTTAAAATTTTATTTAAATTAAAATAATTCGTAAATTATTTTAATTTATTTATTTTAAAGACTATTTATTTTAATCCCATCCTAATACCCACTCAAATTTAGAAAAAATTTAAATGTTTTAATTCCTAGATGTCTGCAGCTGGAAACTGCATGCATGAGATGTAATGAACAGAACTTCCTACTATATGAACCACATTTTTATCCATCTAATGTTAATAGAGAAAGTGAGAACAGCTACCAAATCTTAATCTAGATCTACTTGTCACATTATCCCAAATTTCATGTCAGTAAAACTGTTCAATCAGAAATATATCCAGCTTTCAAATGTAAAGATTCATCATATCGACTTATTTTCTAAAAAAATTGCTTTCTAAACTTAACAAAAGCATCAAAATAAGGAGTTGCTTCTTATTATCTAACAAAAAAAATACTTATGCTTTCTAAAATAAACACTATTTATTTAGACACAACAACACAGACTAGTAGGGGAAAAATAACAATAAAAAAAAAATCTGAATGTTTCAATTCAGTTACCAACAATTTCCATTCCCCTTCATAAAGAGGGCAGATAAGAACACATTAAGAGCAGGGGGAGGATGAACAGTTGTCAAATCAGTAATCAAGAGAAAGACCATTATGAAATGCTGAATAATGATCTGCAAAGTAAAATGAGGCACTTGAGCTGAAGCATCAATCATCCTCATAGGGAAAAGTAATATTTAGATGACTCCTGTACAGTAAAGTAGAACAAACTGCAGTGAAAATGGCTCCAGTAGCTCAGACATTCAAGGTGCATTCTGATGCTTTATCTTAGGTAAACACCTCTAAGCAAAGAAAGATCCTCCAAGATCAGAGACTACCCCAAAAAACAGAACAGAGTGTTTGACAGACCAAGCACAATGAAAACACTCCCACATGTCTGCACACAAGTGTCAGAGCAATAAGGGATTATACAAGGGGTTAATTATCGACACTAATTTAATAGCTTGATTTAAAGGTGAAGACAGACACTGACTGCTGTCAGAATGTTTTAAACAAGATGTGTGACATGGTATCAGGTCTAAGGAATGACCTTCCACTGAATGATTTCCACACCAAGTGTGGTAACTTCCCATTCCCTCAGTCAAATCATTAGAACTGTGCAGAGAACTATCACATGCTGTTCACAAGCACATGTACAAACCAGTAGAGTTTCTGCATTTAAATTATGTACCAGATGATTTACCTTCCATTGAGAGGGGCACAAAACCTATACATTTATCCCTCGAGCCTGCCTATGAACCATATCTGATTCTTCAACTGACACTAAACCAAGGCTTTCAATTCAGTATCTAATTGTTGATTGAATGCCAATTTAATCTGGCTATTTGGACAAGGAAACCAGATGATTAAACACAGTTCCTATGGAGCAATGCTCACTAATGTTTTCAGCACAGAGGCTTACAATTTATTGAGACAAATACATACCCAAATGAGAATAAACCTCCGTGTGTACAGTGCACATTTAAAGGTTTTTCAACTAAAAACATTTACATTTTTAATTCATTAATCCATTGGACCTAGCAAAGACCATTTTATAAATAAAGAGATTAATTCCCCTTGCTTACAAGTTCACACAGGCAGGTTATTTCAAACATTAATTCTAGGCCTCAATGCTGCAATAACATATTACAGCCAATTACAAAAGAAATCAGATGAGTTTCCTCCTTTCAGTTTTTATGAGGTCAAGGGTAAGCAATAAGGGTAAGCAGTGACAAAATGAAGTAAAAGGAACCAGAGCTCCCATTCCTACAATTCAATGCCAAAGCATTTAAGAACAGAATTCCAAGGCACATGATGAATAATGAATGTATGCTGGCCATAGGGGATTTTTACTGTAACAGTGGTTTAGTTGTCTTTTCAGTACAGATACTGAGTTAAAGAGAGTCGCATTTAGGTGAAAATGCCATTGTAATTTCCAAAATTAACCTAGGAAACAATATACCAAGTTAGCACATTGGCTAACCTCAAGATCTGTGCAAAAGACACACTCTGGTTAAGGGTCATCACATTTGTGTCTATCAGATGTTTTGATCAGTGAATCTCGGTTTGCCTCATTTACAAATTGTGAATTTCAAAAGTACCAGAACTCTGAGAAAAGAAAGAACTTTCTAATTTAGCACAAAGCAGTGGAAATAATGGTAAGATAATATCCATTCTCCTACAGTTTTCATTACAACTCCTTGTAGCACTGAGATGCTTTAACAAGGAACAGAGAATGTCTACCGAGGATTACCATAAAAGAAACGAGTCCTGACTTTAAACATACCTTGTCTTGGAAACTCATCTGACTCCCTGTGCACCAGGTCAGACACTCGATTTCCATAGTGCATCCTGGTGTCGTGATCATATGCCTTCAGTGTCTCACTAGAGCTGTAGGATTTCTGAGTGGGCACTCTGCAGTCCTCGCTGTCCAGCGAGGAGCTCGTGTAGCGACACTCCTTCCCACAGCGGCCCCTGGTCAGAGAGCGGTGCCGTCTGTCCTTTATATCCATTCTTCTGACCCAGGCACGGTGGCTACAGAAAAGCCACTCTTCTATTTGGGCCAGTCACTGTCACCTGAAAACATGAAAGGATAACAAAGAGTAAGTAATGCTGCCACTACATTTTGTTTTATTCTACTTTCCCTGACTTGTCCTTGAAGAACAATGCGGCACAGATTGAGAAGAAAGTGAAGACCCACATGATGCATCCTCTAGAAATTGAAATAATTGACCTGAATCAGTGGGGAGAAAAAATTAAATGCAGTAAGATAATTGCATTCCATCTAAGTTATTGTATCATCAAAGAGTTTAAAAAATAATGATAAAACAAAAACACTCATCTTTTGATTTCTGAATGAACTCTGGTAACAACACAGAACTGACAGAATATTTGTTTCTGTTATGCAACAGAAGGAAAGTAGACTCAAACCAGCTTTAATTATTTCCATTCTTCCTGCAGGAGGGCTTGCAATTAAGACTGAAGCATGCGTTCCACTATTTCTGTTCAGCATTAATGCATTACAAAGCTGTACATTATCCTTTAATAATGTGTTCACAAGCAGCAGCAAGGTTAACATAACCCAAGGCCCTGCTCTGAAGGTGGACCAGGTGTCTCCAGAAGGTGTCTCCTGGCAATTGCCTGCTCTTGTGGACCCCAGAACATGACTAAATGAGCTTCTTCACAACCCCTCAAGATGACCAGTTTATCCAACTCAGTACTTGGAGCTCTTGAAAACTGTCTACATCTCTTCTTGTTCACTGGACCAGAGAGAGTTTCTTACAGTGTGCTTAATTAGGACACCCTTCCTGTGGCATACAGACGTTAACATATGCATCGTTAGCATGCATAAACTTCAAAATGAAAGATACTTTAGAAAGGAAGAAATACAGTAAGCACAAACACTCAGTTACAAACAGTAACCACTGGGGTACTAATTATTTTCAGTTGGTATTAGTATGTATATCTTTCTCTCATGGCATA
The DNA here is from genome assembly GCA_013396875.1 of Vireo altiloquus. Classification (NCBI taxonomy): domain Eukaryota; kingdom Metazoa; phylum Chordata; class Aves; order Passeriformes; family Vireonidae; genus Vireo; species Vireo altiloquus. The sequence continues at coordinate 1,230,031 of VZRF01005562.1, read as the reverse complement.
CTATGCTCAGGTCTGTGCTAGTCCTTAGAAATCCTCATGACAAATTTTTTTGCTGGAAATTAAATCTTCCCACATAGAAAAATACTCAGAGATTTGCTAATACGCAAAAATTGGAACAAAACATCTTGCTTTTCTATACATGGCTAAGGAGGTGAAGGAATGGTTTGGGTGAATTTACCTGGGGTGGTTGAAGACCTTTTCCTTGCCCTGTCCCCTCTCAGTGCAGGTTCCCTCTCCCAAGCCCACCCAGCAGAATGTGCCTAGGCCAGAAGCTCTGCTTAAACCACCAAAGCATTTCAGCTGTGACTCCTTGTGCCACCTCTGCCAGCAAAGGAACAAACTGCAGCAAAAGATGATAAAACATGCAGAAGGCAGCCAAGCCTTTCACTGTGGTATTTGTTGGCACCTGCAGGAGAAGAGGTCACAGCACTGGCATAAGTATCAGCTAGATCAGTGCTTTTTGAAACATATTATGGCCGTAAGAGAGAATAAATGTACTTGGCCAGTGGAGATGGTGACCTAGAGAAAAAGTTTCTTGGCTTCATTTAGATTTGACATTCAGCCTTGTTGTGGGTTTTTTTCGGTTTGTTTTTTTTGTTGTTGTTGTTGGTTTTTTTGTTTTTTTTTTTTCTGTATGTTAAAGAAGAAAGTTAGGTAACCACAAGAAACAGCTGCTTTAAGCCACCCACAGGTACTCTGCAATCTGTGAGGAATAAGAACTGTAAACATGCTTACTTTTTTCTTCTTTTTCATTTATTTTTAACATTTCAGAGGGGGAAAAAAGTCACAAAACAACACATACAGAAAAGCCAAAACAAAAGCAGAGACATTTGGCACTTCAAACCGTCAAGGTTCATTTTATAACTTCAGATTAAAGAGAAAGAAATATGCAACACACATTCCTGTTTCTCATCCCTGTGAACATATAGTGGCTAAGCTGACTCCTTTATATCTGAATTTTTTACTTCAGTTCTTTGGTCCTGTAATACTTATTAAACTTGAAAGCATGTTAACTGTAAAGCACATTAACCCTGGTGGCACAAACAGTTTCTTAAAGTTTCAGGAGATATACAATCATTTAGATTAACAATGTCTGGCTCTTTGATCCCATTTTAATACTCTCTCATCAAATTCAGATACCAATATATCACAATTATAAACAGAAACAGATAAATGCACTACAGCTTTGAGCAAAACCTGCCAGTTACTCTCTTGGAGTCCTCATGCTGCTAATGAGCACAAAAGCCTGTTATTCCATATGAATTCTATATTGTCTGTCAGTTCAGACAAACAAACAGCTTTTTGTTTTTATGACTGCTAAACTTAAAGCTGTCTGGCCCGATTTCTATTGTTCCTGAAAGAACATTTAATTCCTTGTTACTGTAGTTAAAAGAAGGATTTACTGTGACTGAGATAAAACTTCAGAGTATTTCCAGGACATTAGCTTATTAAAGCATCTTCTCAGACAGACAAGTTTTTGAAATTGTTCCCTCAATAACCATTCTTCTGTAGAGTTTCACGCAATTCCCCTACAAAGACCAAAATAAAAGGAACTGCTAAGACAGTGTTCCACGCTGATCATGCCTGGAAATGTTCCTCAGTCATGTGCAGAACGTGAGGCACAATGTCCGCACTGCAGTAACTCCATCTGGCTAACACAAGAAAATAAATGTAGAAATGTCTCAAGATCTTTACTTTGATCTTTCATAAGGAAAACCTTGTTACAAGAATCAGACATCAGAATAATTTGGTGAATAATTTAATTTTTATAATACCAGACTATTAAAAATTTCTTGAACTTACTAATTTTAGTAGGTCCTCAAAATGCTATAGATAAAATGATAATATTTTTACTGGAATTTTTGTTGAATGTCATGTTCATATTTATTAGAGTAGTTTTAATTTTTTCTTTTCCTTTTTTTCCCATTACTTGAGGACAAATCTCAAGCATCTGAAACTAAATATATCTACCTAAACACAATGAAATATTCTCAGAGATTCTTCTCTCCTCCTTACCTGTGCTTTGGGGATTTCTACGAACTCAAAGCAGACAGGCAAAAATCAGTTCCAGAGCATCATGATCAAAACATTCTTGAAATTTAGACAACGGTATCACCATACACGTCTTAAAACGCAGTTAATTGAGCTGTGAAACACTCCTAGAAAATCTGTTTCACATTTTTTTCATGCTTATCCTAAATAGATGAAACACTGCTCTAATTCAGTGCTAAACACATTCCCTGTTAGTGAAATCTTTATATAATGTGTTCCTGGAAAGGTAAGGTGTGATAGCTTTGCTTAGAGAATAATGCTGAGATGCAATTTGAGTTCAGAACTCCTGATACTCTTTGACTTGCCTGTCTCAAGGGCACTCTGTGAACGGTTTATTTTGAGTAATTGACCTAAATCATAACTGATTTAATAATTTCTTTTGTTTCAAAGGATTTAACTAATACTGTTCATTCTGACCCACTTACACTACAGAGCAGTACAACCACTAACAAGTGACTTTGACTGTTTTTCTCATCTAGTTTTGGTTTAATTATTTCAGAAACACAGGAGCTCTAACTTTCTGAGAAAGGTGTTTATTCAGAAAATACTTATTATTAATAACGGCCTGCTAAGGGGGCGTGTCAAGTTTCACAGGAATACAGTCTCAGCTGATCTGGACCCACCAGAGCATCCAATCTAAAGCAATAAACAGCTCAGGCTGTACTTGCTGCTGATGTACACAGATCCAGTGTGCCCCAAGGTACACGTGTGTAATACACACCTGACTCACTATTCACCCAGTATAACATTTATTGAGTTTCTATGAAGCTGCTGTTTACCTGAACATGACTACAGCAGTGGTAATGAGAGCCTAAGTGTAACTGTGGGGCAGTCCAAGGGCATTAAAACACTGCACATCCTGGAGGAGAAGAGAGACAAAGGGGAAAAAAGCAGAGAGAGGATAAGAGAAGAAAAAGCTGAGGAGACGAGAAATGAAAAATAGGCTTTGTTTAGGGGGTTTAAAAAAATTGGCCATTCCTTTTTGTGTTAGCAAAATCAATAGGAGGCATGGAAGGACAGCTCAAAATGAATTTTAATTGCTTAGCAAAGCTTATGCTAAAATTCTCTGTACATTACTAACTTGAGTCATGGGCTTGTTTCCTGCATTTTTTAGCTATCCTGACATGATTACAGTGTACAAGGCCATTAGAACTGCCACTCACACCACAGAGAGCCCAAGAATCACCTGGGAAGTTCAAGGGAAACAAAGGACCTCACATTTGCATTGTGCCCCTAAATCACCGGGCACAACTAAATCAAAACATTACAATAGTGCAGACAGCGTTGGAAACAGCCTTTTTTCTTTTCTTCCCCCCCCTTTTTTTTTTAAAGAAGTAGCACACCATGCACCAATCTGTTCATTTTAAAAAAAAAAGGTCTCTTAAAAGCTTGGACTCCTTTTCAGGAGGAGCAATTGGAAATGAGCTTGTGATTCAGAGATTCAAATGCTGTTCATTATTTTATGCAAAGACTATTTTTGAAATGAGAAAATGCAACAATTCAGCTTTGGTGCAGTAAAAATTTTCAGGCAAAAAATTAAAATGGTTGTTTAACAGCTGTATCTATTTTTGATTTTAATATTAATGAAAAAGTACATCTCTACTTTTGGATCCTTCTGCCCATTAAAAAAAAAAAAATACAATAAATAAAATTTTATTTTAAACTAAATACTACCATACTGAGTACACCATAGTATGTGCACTTTGCTAGATTAAATAATGTCGATGACAAGTATGCTGGTTTTGATTTGCACCAAAAATGAAAATATATTTGGACAGTCTGCTTGGTGTAGCCTCATTTTTCATTGGTGAATTATTCTTCTGAATTTTCATATTCTTTTTTTTTCTGTCCAAATACTGAATTTTTGTTTTAGTGAGCCACTCTATATTAAGCTGAAAATTAGATGTATTTAGTATGACATGGTAAATAGCTATTTCAGAACAGTTGTGATGAATGATTCAAGTTAAGTAATACAAGACATACAATGCTGAAAGGCATTCTCTGTTCTGCTTTACTGCAGACAGAACCTGTTTTATTTTTTCCTTTTAATAAATAAAAGCTCTAGGAATTATTTAAGGCTAAGGGCAGCGAAAATGGTACACACAACAACAAAATCAAGAATTGAGCCAAATATTTATTTCATCTATGTATTTTTATCTATTTAAATCTATTTAAATATACATGTTTTTATTTCTAGACTATCCTCAGAGATTTCTGTACTCCAGAACTTCTTATAAATCCCAGAACTGTTTAAATCTATTATGAAAATAGCATTCCATTAAGAAAAGAACACGCCATCAAGAACTGATGAAAAGCTCAGGAGCTACAAGACAGTTTTCGAAGTCTCCCATCATTCACTGACTGCTAAGGATTAACCCCTTATTTTTCCCAGAATTTATTCCCCTTTCCATCAGGCAGAAAAGGTTGGAGGATGTGAGCCCAGCCTCTTCCCTGTCTTGAGAGGCCTTAGAATCACAGCTGACACTGAGGCCAAATGGAGAGTTTCTTTCTCAGATGTCAGCTGAAAAGCAGCTAGACAAATTCAGGAACAAAGTCATAAATGTTCTTAAATGTGGCTTCTGGTTTATGCAACTCACAAGCTGGGGACCAACACAGATTTGGAAACCGTACCAGTAAAATTTCACTACCAGCAAAGCATCTGCAGTGTCCCAGGTCTGAGGCAGAGTGTGGCACACATGAACTACCCAAGTCTTTGTGTTCAGCTGCTGCAAACCAAGTGCTTTTCCCTCTCTGAGTGCATAAGAAATGGCAAACTTCACAAACAAAATTCACTTAGTGCCTCAATAGCCCACAGAGTACATTTAGTTGATTTTTCTTGAAAATTATTTTACCTTCACTAAAATATTGTTTGGACAGTACACAATTGAGTACCTGATCATCAAGTTATCATGTTGATTCCCATCCTAGAAGCTACAGCAGCTACTAGGAGGATTGTGTCACACTGAATCTGGTGGCCTTGCTTTAGAAAAGCCCATTTTTCAGTGAAAGGCTTAAAAATCCCCCAAAGTGGTACTAAGCAGAACACTGCTAGTTATACAAAGGAGGCTGAAATGACACCTTTTCTGGCACAGAGGTAAAACCATGCAAAGTTTTAAAGCTTTTCCTACTGGAGAGTATTCTTCCTTCTTTTTTGGATGAGGCCTTAACAATCCCCTCATTCTAGAAAAATTAAAAAAAAAAAATTAAAAAAGAGATTTTACCCAGGGATAATATATTTCCCCTACTAACTCAAAGCTATTTACAGATATTTATTAGACTTTGGAACAGTCATGAGAGCTAAATCTGTATTATTCTTATTCTACAGCAAAAGTTAAATACCATAAGGATAAGAATCCCACCCAAGGTCACACAGTGAGTTTGCTGCACACTTAAAACCCTGAGTTCCACTGCTCGGCTTCCTGCTCTCAGTTTAATTGTTATCTCCATACTTCCATCATTCTATGCAGTCAGATGGGGAAAAAAAAAAAAAAAAATCGAGCCACCATAAAACAACACAACAAGCCAAGGTCTCAATTAATATAATTACTTAAAATTAGTATAGCTGAACAAGTTCACAATAACAATTTAAAGATCAAATACAAACTGGACACTCCAAAAGACTAAGTTTGCTAGAACTAATTGCATAAAGAACACTGTTACTCTTATACTGCCTAAAAAGAATAAACAATAATATTATCTACTGCTAAAACACCGGCAATGAAGAAAGGTAGAATAATATATCATTGTATAATTAAGACAATGCCATTAAGCATGCTTTAATGATCCTGTATAATAGTTTTCTATCACTAGAGAATACTTTTGAAACAGGGAGTAATTGTCTAAATAATTTTTGATTAAGTCCTTGATTAAACTGATCCCCATTTATATAAGTGAGACAGATCTAAATGCCCATAGAAGGAGCGACAACTTGCTTTGTTTAATTGTCCACTGGTGATGCACCTTTTTTACTCTAATCCTAGGTTAAATGCTGTCTTTAATTAACATAATGGGATTTTTAACCTTACCAGCAACAGAGCCAAGACATCAAGCAGGTAGGAGTACAAGTTGTGCTCCAGCCATTTCCCCTCTGTTTTGCTTTCACCAACACCTGGTCATTAGTTCATTTAATTATTCACCAACATTTTCCAGTTCTGTTCTCTTGTCAGGCTCCTTTATCTTTTCATTTTCTCAAAACCCTTATTTATGCCTAGAGTTTCAGTTATGGATTTGAATACTGTCCATACCCACAAGCCTTTTCCTTCACACCCACGCTAATCCATCAGCTGTCTCTGGGAGCTCCTGGGTGCTTCCATATTAGACTGGAGGATTTTGATTTTAAATAAATGACTGTGCTATCAAGTTGGAGAAATGTAATATCAAAGGACTTGTATTTCTCTTGCACCCAAGCAAGTCCAATGCCAAGAATTTTAAGACAGTTCCTTCCTCATTCTTTTTCACTTCCTTATGTTAAAACACTCCGGAATTCTACACCTGTTGGGCACCTCCACTCCTGCTGGCAACAGCAAAACCTGTACCACTGGGTACAAGATCAGTCAAGTGAAAAACATCAGGAATGTGTCTTTCATTTCTTGTTTACAGATGAATACACTGTATGGGGGAACTCTGCCAGAATCTGAGATCAGCAAAGCTCCTGTGCACATCTCATCCTACTGTGAGATGATCAAGTTGCTGAAGAAGTTTCTTAGCTATTTTCAAACCTCAACAAGACTATTCTCAAAACTCATCAAATGTAGAAATCATGCAAGCAGTTGTGGGTTTAGGTACTTTACTTATCATGTCAGTCAAGAACGCCAACTGCTTTTCACTCCACACTTACATCATTTTCTCTCACTCTAAGAAACAGTCTCCTCCTTTCTTTAAAGCTTCCATAGGATCTCTCTTGCCTCAATGTGATACTAACAATTTTCATTTGCTTACTAACAAATGGCTTTAATACACTTTCTCCCTGCTAGCAGTGTCAATCTATAAAAATACTCTTTGCAGAAGGCTTTACTAGAGACCACTGTTAATGCTGTATAAACTTATATGGTAAGGAAAATCAACAATATTTTAGAATGCCTAATACTATTCAGCAGAATTTCAATAAAGGTATTCCAAATTACACAAGTGAATAGTCCACTCAGCTAAGCTCTGATACTTTATTAGAGGGAAAAAAAAAAAAAAAAAGGGAAAAAATAAAAGGAAACAAAGGAGAAAAAAGGTTTCTATTTATATAAACTGGTAGCCTTACTCCTTGTGAGTTCTCCACCTTTGTAAACACACAGATTTTAGTGATTTTTTTGTTTTAAAAGGTTCAAGGTAAGCAAAGAAAAATTTAAAAGAAAAAAAGAAATAGGAATGGATAACAACAGAACATCATAAGGAACACAAGATAGATGACATCGTATCTCAACAGCTTCCATACAAGTATTTACTGAAACATTTTAAATTCTAGATCGCCTCAGCCACCAATGAAACTTTGCACAACAAAGTAAGAAGGCTACACTGGAAGATTCTCAGCTAACAAATGTTGCTCTAACTTTCAATAAAGGAAAATTAATTGCTTTACAGAAATTAATTAAACCTTTCAGTGATGGATACAATGAACACAACCATTATAAAAAATGACCAGATGTAACTCAAAATCTCTGAAGTGAATTTCCAGTGTCCACACATCAAGGGGTCATCAGGGATGTAACTGAGGCCTTGTCACCTTGAAAGGTGGTCCAGCCAAATCTGCAGTGCAAGGTTTACTCGCATATTATCATAGCGGAAGAGAACACAGAGAGTTACCTTGATTTATGGAATTTTTTAAATAACCTCAGTGAAGAAAAATACACTTCTAGGAAATCAACTAATCCAAGAGCACAAAAAGCAGTAAGACCTCATAATATTGTACAGTCACTGTGCAGACATCACTACTTCCCCTGTTCCATCTCAAATCATGAAGAAAAAGACCCCAATCCCTCGGGAGGAAGATCTCTCTGGAGAAAAGGCCACATGTTTCAGCAGACATTATGTTCTGTTATCTATCTAATCATTTAGGATAGAACACGTACTTCAGTATTTATTCTCACACTGCAACTTCCTTCTGCAGATTCCTTAGACAGGAGCATCATTTTGCTTACTATCTCCTAGCTGTGGGCTTCTCCAAAGAAAGGCTGGCATTTGCTGGTGGCTAAGGGGTTTCCTCCACGTCACTCTGTCAGCAGTCACTGCTCACAAGGCTGAGTTGCCACAGGATCCCATCCTGGCTCCTCAGCTCTCTCTGAGATCCTCATCCAAGAGCCTGCAGGGAGTGTGCCTGAAGGCAGCTGGGGGCCAGCCCAGGACAGGGAGCTCACGTGGGGATATCTCAGATAAGCTACCACATGAGATACGCAAACCACCATCTCCTATTCACCATCTGTGGCAGTTTACCAAGCAAGAACAGTCAGAAAGGAGAAACAATGCTCTGAGAAGAGCATGGAATCTATGCAAAATCCATTTGGTCCTTTCCTTCTGTTGCCCTTTCACAGATTGAACAATAACCAAGCTGCAATGTCTAATTTCTTCACAAGTCTAAACTCACTGCATTAAAGCCAGCCCCCACAATTTTGCCATCTGCTGCCTAGATTGCTGTGTATCCAGCACAGAGATCCCTACATTCTTTAACTGCCATGGTCAAACTTGCCAGGCAAAAGCATCAGCACTCTGTGACAAGGACAGAGATCAAACCTAAAGGAACTTGGCAAGAAGGATTTAAAGCAAATTTAAAACAAATTCTGTTTCACCTACCAGATTCTGTTGTATCACTGACTCTTGCAAAATAAAATTTATCACTTCAATGAAGACACTTAATTTCGAGTATTTATTGTATCTGTACAGCTATACAGACATCCTGATCTACATCCACAGTATATGAAATTGATAGTTTTAAAATTGCCTATTCTCCAAAGATACTGGACAGTTTGAACAAAGTTCATAGCTTTGTTTTTCAAAACTAGAGGTCCAAAGCTTAGCTGGTTCTTTTGCTAAGGATTAGATTTTAAGTACAGAGAACAAAATTAATAATGCAGTTTAACAAAATTTACATTGTGAAACCAGAATTCTCTACAGTCATAACCAACTTGTTGTAAGTTAGACACAAGTCTTAAAATGCTCTCTTTGGTCCAATGCTGTATTATCTACCAAGGTAAATAATTTCTTAGTACCATTACTTCTAGCAGTACTTGGCAATAATCCTGCACCGAGTTCTACTCCCACAAACAAGAAAGATGCTCACGAATTGGAGCAAGTCCAGGGAAGGATTCCAGTGTCTCAAGGGACGAGAACATGGGATCTACATGGAGAGAAGGAGAAACTGGGCTTGTTCGATTGCAGAAATGGTCATCAGGGGCCTTGCTGTTCCTGTGAGGATATGAAGAGGGAGATGAGGCTTTACTGGGGGCAACCACAGGAAAGAGAGAAATTGCCAGTGCAAACTGAAGCACAGAAAGTTCTGGACAGAAATGAAGAGAGTAAAAATCACTCTGGGCACAAATATGCACTGGGGAGGTTGCTACAGGGGCTGGGGAATTTTGCTCATTTTCAAGACTTAACTACATAAAGCCTTTAGCAACCCAATCTAGTTCAACACCGACACTTAGATTAGGTGAGCTCCAGAGGACCTTTCCAGCCTCAGTGGTCTGTGATTATGATATTCTTAATTTAGGAAAAGTTCTATAACCATTAAAAAGTAGAAAAAAAGAAAAAAAATATTTATTTTGGAAACAAGCCTGTAAAGTAAACATACGGTGCAAACTTTGTAAGCTGAGCATGCAGACTTAAAAAGTCAGAGGTTTTTTAATGTAAAATATCACCTAATTTTGCAAGTTTAAAGCTGAATTCCAAGCCTGAGCAGCACAATAAGGCAGAGGCTGCATTCCATCTGCACATACGTGCAGTCTGCAGAGGACCTGAAACCACTGCAGTGGGGTCCTGCTACAGTCACACTGATGACAAGTGGGATGTCAGGGAACAATGAATGGGCTTTGTTCCTTCTTCAGTTTCACAGGACCATTGAGGGAACAAAAAATGCCTGGAATACAGTTCTAGAGTGAAGAAAACGCATAGGAACTAAAAGCACAATTTAACAAAAGTAAGAAGCACAAGCTCTATCACAATTCCCAAGACACTATTGCAAGCTCATACGTTTCCAAACATGTCATTTGACAGTGTTGACTTTGAAACATTGAAAAATGTGAAAACAAACCCAGAAGAAAACAACTCTGCCATATGTTATGATGACACTACCATAAATCTAAAGAAAACAACACATGAGAAGGAATTGTAACCTCTAACACTCACCTCTCCACCAGTCAGAGCCACTTTCCTGTGTCATGTAAATCAAAACAAGGCCTATTCTTTTCCCACTGAAGATTTTGTCTTTTGTTTGGAAGCCCAAGATGCATGGCATTCATCTGGGTCTATCCTATAGATATGTGGCCAGTGACCAATTTGAGATTTGTGTGTGGTACTCAGACATATGGAACATTATTCTGTCTGGAAATCTAAAGGTTGATGTAAAACAAAATTTAAAAAAAAAAAAAAAAAAGAAAAGAAAATAGAAACTTAAATTGTTATAGTGGCTTACCAACAAAATCCTTCCATTTCTATTTCCATTGCTGAGTATGGCACAGACAGTAGGTGTGAACCCACAACCCCACAGAAGTCAGCGATATTTTCTCTTCCTGTACAATCTTGTCTGCCAAACTTCAAAAGGCTCACTGATTTTAGATAATATGGGCTAAAATCAACTGGCATTTTGGCTCAGCTGGGCTGGTGGGTGCAGCACATGTTTCCTTTCTGCTGTATTTAAGTCGAAGCAGGGGTATGGAGAACATGAGCCCCTAGGCCTGGGAACAGAGAAAGAGCAATTGTCCAGCAGAAACTAAAGGAAAGAGTACTTTACCATTATGTGAATTAGTGTTGGTTGTTGTTGAGATCTGCAGAGTCAATGAAGTGTCCTAATTAACCACCTCCTTTGTAACTTCCCCTTTTGGCAGCTGTGGCCCAGGTGAGTTCCCATCCATGCTGGGATATCTGGAATTTCACACTGCATTCCAAAGCTCATGAACTCACCCCACTCCCATATCTGGCTCTAGGAGCAGTCACAGCTTCACCTCAGTCCCCTGGACAAAGTGTGCTCTAAGTAATATCCTACTGGCACCTTCTACCAGTGATTTTACTATTGCTCCACCCTTTAAGGAGGTCCTCTTCTCCCCCAAGATAAGCACTGCAATCCCCTATTTTAATACAAAAGTTACTGAGGCAGAGAAGAGCAAAGTGCAGCAGTGCTGCTATTTAAAGCCTCCCTTGGTGCAATAGGTCATTCTCCCATACAGGCAGTGGGTAGAAGTCTCCTCTGTGTGTCTCAGGGCAGGAAGGAAACTGGAAATGAATACTATAAATGCTTTATTATCCTGAACTGAAATCAATAAGCTATGAACAGTTGTAACCTAATTTACTAGCAAACAGAACTGAAAAGATACCTGCCAAAGCTTTTCATATACATTAAGAGCCATCAGATTGTAATTTCAGGTCAATATCAAGACACAATGACCTAGAGTAAAATGATCCGTATACCATTACCAATTTACTCAGTTGCCCAAATTACCTCAGTAAATTCTAACTTGCATGAAAAATTTCATGAATTATTAAAATAAAAAATAAAAGGTAAAGGAGAGAAAAGAAATCTCTTCCTTGATGCCATTGTCAGTGATATGCACATGCTGCTCTCCAAAAGCAGATCCTGCACAGAGGTGGAGACTGTGACAAGCAGCTCCAGAAGGGTGGATCTTTGAGCTCAGCCCACAACAGGGGGAGGTGGTGGTCCCTCATACTCCCCAAAAAGAGCAGGATTGACAGGTGTGTATTTGGGTGTTTGGTCAGTGTCACAGCCAAAGCCACTTTAAGTGACATCTCTCCCAGCACTCCCATAGAGATTCCTTGCAGGACAGCAATCCTTGACTCTGGACGAGGCTCGTTCTCTCCTTGCACTAACGCAGACTAACAGGTGATATGCAGTGCATTGCATTAGGCAGCAGCAAGGAACACTCCCCTGGATCAGAAATTCCTACTCCTCCAGGAAAAAGCACTCCCTGAACCAGACAGCTTCCTACTGACAAGAGTTCTGTGCTTGGAGAAGCAGCTGGAATTTCAACCAGAAAAAGAAAACAAGTACTTCTTCAATTAGAGTGGTGAAAAAAGCAAAACAAGACAACCAACACCAAACTAAGTCTGTGTTTAAACCACTAATACTGGTTTCAATTCTGACAGCATTAAAGATACATGATTTTTTATTTCAGCTATCATAGGAGCAAAGGATTTCCATTTACATCACTCAGCTGTCTGGTTTCATTCCCATTTCCTGAGAGGCAAGACAAAAAAAATTACAGTCCCCAGATCGAGCAAGCACACTAAGAGTTAACTACTGGGAACAGAAATAAGCTTCAGAAGTATAACAAGACTGTCCAACTTCACAATTTTGATTGAAAAGTAAGTTTTAGTCAAGATCTGATATACATACACAATTTACAGATTCCTTTGCTTGAAATTCTGCAATGGATATTCTCTTAACATGCTATTTATTTAGTTTGGCATTAAGTTCCTTTTATCATTGTAATAAAAATATTTGAAGGACAAAGCAGTTTGCATGAAACCTTATTCATGTAATATATATATATTAAAATTATTTAGTTTTAGTTTCCAACTTCTGGTCAACTTTCAACTTCAATTTTCAATACTTTTTTAAAGTAGCCTGAACTACTTAGCATAGTCCTGAACTAAAAAATAAAATGAAAAAAAGAGTAAAAGGAAAAGAAATAAATTTTTTAAGAGTATCTTACAGATTGGGGTTATCTCTGCAATTTTGACTTGATGGTAACATTTATATATTAGAAGATCTGCAAAGGAGAGATTCTACAACACACAAATCTCAAAGCCTAGGGCAACCCCTTAAGAGAAAGACCTGTAATAAACTAAATTGCAACTGAATTTATGGAAGTGGAATAACCTTTAACTGAAAGAGTGATTCTTAAACATAAAATAAACTAGATATATCTCATTTCCTATAAATATGTTCAAGGAAGTCTATATACTTACATATCTTGATGGAATCCTCAGTTTTCCTGGTGGGCTGGCTTAAATTTTGAAAGCAGCTTAGAAGTTCTAGACTGAATGAGCAATGTCTATGCTCTGCTTTGCACAGGTGAAAAATCATAGATATGTTCCTTTCTTTAAGTCTTTTATCCAACTGAAATGTTTTTTATAGTCAGTATAAAAAACTTACATGAGGGTACTGGAATATTTTCCAATAATCAAGACTACAGAATTAGGAAATGTCCCATTTAGAAATTGAGTTTTGAGTGATAAGAATGGAATACAAACTGGTCTATAGAGCCCTGCCTCCATTTAGACTGCACTAATATTAGCTCTGATACTGTGCAAGTGCACCACCAGACAGATGGTCAGATCAGGGCTTCAAATATATGTGACTTAAAATTTGTAATTCGACATGAAATTGTGACATATCAGTTAATTAGATTTTTTAAATGAAGAATTAGAATGCTTTTAAAAGTTATTTCTTTATATAGAGAGATTTGTCCATACTTCCTAAGAATTCCAGAAATTAGATAAATCTAAGGATAAGTCTACTTATCTATGTAGAACCAGGCTAATCCTCACTTTGCTAAATAACATCATTTATCAGAGGGACCAAAAGCAGATTTCCTTATCATTCTCACTAAGAATTTAACTAGGAAAAGTGTCATATCATGAAAAACACCCAAAAATTCTACTAAAACACACACACGAGATTACAAATGCTGTGCTCAAGCTCCACAGTTAAACCAAACCTCTGTGATTCACATGAGAGCCTGGTACAGTAACAGCAGACAAAGTAACAACAATGGAAAAGTATTCGGGGGCAGCAGAGTTTTGCTCCACATCAGGGTGTGTGTAACAAAACCAGTAACACAGGAGGTGCCCAAAACAGATTCAGTGGGTAGCTAGGTACAAAATTTGTAGTGCTAAATAAATAAATAATTTTTAAAAACCCTCAACAATTAAAGGTCAGAGTATGACACATTTCACAGCAGTGAACTGACAAGATTACAAGACTTTATTTTCCCTTGTTTGTAATCAGAAATTCATTAATATTTTGGGGGTTTCAGCTACTTGATTTTGACCCATTTTTGTGCCTGAGCCTTTATAAACTTCTTAATTTTGACTGTTCCCAAAACCCATCTGCACTTCCAGAAACTGTTCTCCTTTTTTCTCTCGGTTTCACAAATTCTAGGTGGAGTGCATTTGCAACAATCTACAATTCTCCTTATAAATGAATCCAGCATGGGGCAATAGCACAGATTTTCAGAATTCATCTATTCCTCATGTGCATTTCCAAAATAACTGAAAATTAATGAGTTTCTACTGTGTGTATTTATATGCAGCTCTTTGAAGTAATCATTACTAGCCAAGAAAAGTCAATTGAAGAAATAGATTGATGAAAGAAAAATAACTAATACACTATCCCTGTACCTACAGTGCTTTTCAACACTTTCAACAGCAATCCTGTACCCAAAATGCACTAAAATAGAGTAAATTCCATATATAGAGAGTCATGCTGACCAAAATGATAAATTTCTAAGTATGCTCAACATGCCTTAAAAAGTGGAGTCTAAGGACTTTTTTCCTCTGGAAGGTAATTTTTTTTTCCTATCAAGACTCAATTCCCTTTTGTCCCAAAATAAATAAGATTTTACACACAACTGAGTTTATCTGCCTCAAATCAATTAAAATATTAAAATCAATCTTAAAAGAAAAAGTATAGTTAACCAATCTGATTATTACTGCAAGTCTTGTAGGAACACAGATGTGCTGAATATGAAATTCGCTGCTTGCAAGGTACTTTGGAAGGTGTTAGGCATTAGCAGAATGCTTTCAAAACATGTGCAGCCTCTTACAAAAAGTGTTCAGGAGCTTTACCCAGTTTGAAAAGAAGTGCTTTTTCACAGCCTTAGTTTTATAATAAGTCTTTTTAGGCAAATTTCAAAGAACCTATAGTTCACATAATTTAAACTGAATTCACCTATAATTCAGTATTTGACAGAGCTAATGATTAATTGTTTCTAAGGAGTCTGCAAAAATATTTCTTCCTTTCCTTTACTCCCCAAACATTTCACTAAAATTATATTTTGCTTTGTTTTCACACTGAGGATTGAATTTGACACTTTAACGAAGAAAAGCAGCTTGTGCTGCTTACTGTGCTCCTAATTATTGTACTCACAATTTTCTTTGTTTTATATCGGAAGAACTTAATGAGATCTAAATTTTGAAATATAGCACTACTGCTGTAGACGAGGCTTTCTTCCAACAAATTCTGGTTCACCATCCAAGCAATTCAAAGAATTTCTGACCAATGAGTTAACCCAGCAGCATGCAGGTTTGAATCCAGATGTGGACACAACTGCCTGTTCTCCAAATCCCACCACAGGCACAGCTGTTTACTGTTTCCCTCTCAAGTACTTTAAATCTTACCTTCTCTTATATCAGATACCAGTATTTAACAGCGCAAGGTTAATAAACACTTTTCAAATAATGTCATAATCTACTATGTAGATCTTCAGAACCAGTTTTATCTTCTTCACACAAAGATAAAGATGATTATCTCCGCTGCTCCCATAAATCACTTCACCTGAGTTGATGGAGATAGGTTGATTTGCATCAGCTGGGGATTCTGCCAGTTTCTGCCCCAAGCAGAGGCAGAATCATGATTTTCAAAGCTCTTTTTCAGTGAAAACACACAGCTGCATACCGGTAGAAGTCTTGGTTTTGTCAAAAATTTGTTTGCATTAAAATTTAAATACACCACTTAAAATTTCAGTCAACTCATCAGTTGACTGAAACAAATCAGTTGATTCTAAATTTCTGAGCAAAAGTGAGTAATAAAATCTCCATATCCCTGAACATGTATGCCATCGTCCTCTGATATCTGTGACTCTGTGCTCTTTATCTCTAAAGCTGTATATTCTTTTAAAAGACCATTATGAAGGATTATCAGCAATTCCACCTGCACAAAGATGACAAAATAGAAATGAAAAATATGATACAAGATTTGAACGCAGAACTTGTAGTGCTTCATCACAAAACTTGAAATTAATTACTTTAAGGTACTTCCAAGGAGACGAGGACCAACACCCTGGCAAGTTGGTGAATATTTGCATGCAAGCATCAGTTTAGTTTCCATTTGAATCCAAAGGTTTTGCTCCTCGTTTCCCCTTACACATGACATATACTAACATTCAAATGAAGAATGCTACTTTTTCCTTTATGAACATAAGAAAATAGGAGAATAAATTCTGCAGACAGGGCAGATAGAATGGGAAAATATATAGTAATTTACAATAGTAATCAAACAGCATGTATCATGTTTTTATAACCTCCCACAGACCTCCAAAGGCAATTATAGCAGAAGAGTTTTCAGAGTTACACCTGACTGAGATGGAAAGGTCTGTGTACATCAAATATTAAAAACAAAATCACTATAAATAACCTCTAACTGAAGCACAGCCCCAGTGACAACTAACATTCTTTTTTTCTTTTTCTCTCATTTTTGCCCCTTGACACTGCAGTGTGAAGACTGTAAAAGAAAAGATGGAATATATATCTATAGAATGACCTAAAAATTTCCAATTCTCATGATGTTACCAGTGAGGGAAATGTACAGCCATGTGTGTGGCCATTATCTTCACATTCCAGTTTCTTTACTGCATCAACAAATATAACTGAGCAGGAAACAGAGCAGTGTTAACTACAATACAATCCTGCCACATAATTTGTAATAAGATATTTGATTTTTAATACTATAAAACTAAGACTATTCCCTATCTTCACTAAAATATTTGTAAATTACATCACAGATTAAGAGGTGGCCCTAACTATCTGAGCACTATGTGATACTTGCTCTATGTTAATAGATACTCTCTTGAGTAGCTGTGCTTGAATATGTTATAAAGAATAAAAGGAAACACCGTTTAGCAGTGTTTTTAAAACCGTGAGCAATTTCCATAATTTGTGACAGTTGGCAGATTTTGATAGAATCTCACATTGATTTTTATGTCTCCAGATGACAATCATTACACTATTATCTGCAGTTTGAGTAGTGGAACCTAACCTCCTAATTAGGATGAAAAACTGCTCCAGTTGCAACCCCAGTAAGTCACAACAAGTCAATAATTTTAATAAAAATTAATTTCAAAAAGTCTACAAGGTTGTATTGGAAGTTATTCTGGCATGTCTATTGATTAACACTTGGTATTACATCCTGTAAAGAACTCATTAAATACGACATCAATCTAACTGCAATATTTTGGTATTTCTTAGAATTGTTATTTTTTATATTTTACTTACTATAAAGTGTAAGAAAATAGAACAAAGCACTATCAGATTATTCAGATCAAGTAGCTTTTTGATTGGTGTGCAGGCTTCACATTGCACTTGAGAGCAATATGAAGGATTAATTCACTGTGCTAGACTCAGACTAAAAGGATGTATGACTGACAGCTGGCATTCCCCCTATTTGTCAGCATCAAACGTCCTGAAAAATTTCACCAATTTCCAAACATAAAATAGCTAGTTGCAGCCACATACAGAATCAGTCATGTCTTCATTACTGTGGCCCTCTTTATTATGATCCCACAGATATTCTTCCTTTTAGGAATAGGTAAATCTGGGGTATGTGCACTAATGCCATGAAGAGATTTCTTCATTTTCCAGTTTATGCTTGAATTTGAAACAACAGTAACAATACTAAATGCAAAATTGGGTTTTTGAGAGGTGCTGAAATAGTAACATTTATTAACATGGCATCTACCTAGACAAACTTGTAAACCATTAATATTACCTATAATATAATTATATCTGTTTAACAAAAAAGCTTTTACTAGTTCTGTTTCCATTTGTCTGAATTAAAAAGCTTTTAATTTTAATATCAGAGGTTTAAAAACAGTAAGAACTGCCTTTTTTTAGCATAGACATTTATACTCTGATAACAAGGTTGGACAGAAAAATGAATTTCAGTGAAAGCCCGAGAGTGATGCTGCTGTAACTCTCTGATGCTGCTCAGAGCTGTGAGCTGATGCTAGGTGGCAGTCCTGCGTAATTAAACACCAACTACTTCCCTGCATCTCATTCACTCCAGGCATTTTTCAAAACAACCAACTCGAACATTTTGAATAATAATTTAAACAACAAACACATCTCTTTTTCCCTTTACTTTCATCTCTTCAGAATTTCATTCCTTATACACAAAAGGTCTCAAAATTAAATTTCCTATTCATAAACCTGTGTTGGAGCACAGCAGTGTTATGTGAAACCGCTCTCATCACAAAAGAGGAGGCAGACTGCAGTACTACACCCTATGCTCTGGTATTGCACAATTTCTAACTTCTCTGTAGGTTCTGACCTTGCTTTTCTCTGCATCTCAGAAACAGAATTAACTCGTGTTTGAGGTATGTACTCCAAAGCCTGTTTTAGTACCCAGATGCATTTGATTGAAGAGCTCACTTTAATCATTTGATCTCTTTAAATGCTACTGCTTTTAACAAGTTACACGTTCACCATGGAGTAGTTACAATTATTTGTAGCTATCACAGATAAACAGACGTTACATCTATTTTTCTAGACGGAATTTTAGAAAAGTGTCTCACTTTGTACAATGTTTATTTCTAGAAGCAAAACTTGTTTGGTTCCCACCATCACTTGAATTACAATTCCAAAAGGTTTGCCAAGTAAGAAAAGTCAGCCTCCTGCAGAAGCACCACTGACACAGAGCTGGCAGGGAAAGTTTCAGCACAGTGATGACTACAATAAATATGAGAAAAAACCATGTCAGTTACAGTCAGCTTATTCCACAGTGAGAACTACTTATACAAGGTATGTAAATAATACAGTGAGGTTTCTTTCTCATTTAAGCATGCACCCAAATGGGGAGGCAGAAGAGATCTTACTTTAATATTAATACAAGAACCACATAGTTGTTTTTACTGTGAAATAGACATTTAAGGACCCAAGAACCACTGATTATGCATGAAGAGCTATCAGATCTCCCTTCCCAGATTTTACTAATGATGCACATACGTTTACTGTACTCATTACAGAGTACTGGCTGAGATGTACAGTCCCAACTCAATAAAAAAGCAGAGCAGTCGATTAAGAGGCCTCAAAATCACAGCACAGAGACTTGTACATGAAACCTGTGGCTGAACCCTCACTATAATGAATAAACTTGTCCAAAACTTCTTGAGTCTGGTTGCAAACACATCTGATATCAGTGGGGGCCCTCAAAAGCAGTTTTTGTATCTAACTGATCTTACCCTCCCTTTCTAGGAGGTTGATTTGATGTTCTAGGATGCATATCACATGCTGCTTCTTTCCAGGTAGTAGTGACACCACTCCGCATTTTAATATTCAAACATTATATTTATTTTGGGCATTTCTAGTGCAGAATGTGGACACTCTGGTGTCCAACCATATCTACAGAATCCTCAACCTTGACAGATTCTCAGTGTTTCCAACACACACATTGGTTGCTCCTAATTCTATAACACAGTGGGAAGAAACCAATTGTCTCACTGGAACACAGGAAGAACTACTTACCCTGACACTACTTACCCATAACAGCATTCTAATCTGCAGAAATGTTAAATCATAGGGTGGTTCTATTTTAGTGTATCATATTAACATTTGCACACAAGAGTGCTAATTTCTGCAACTGTGGTCCATCACTCAGTAACGTGACTGACTGAATTGTAAGGCATGTGAGGAAAGTTACTCAAGAACAAGGAAAAGAAGTTTGTAAACAATCTACATCTGCTGTAGAGCAGCGTCAGTCCTGTAGCCCCTGGTGTTGTGCCACCCTGTTGAATGAAGGTTTGAGGAACTCAACAGCAGCTGGGAACATTTTTCTCAAAAAGCTCATTTCCTCTCACTATTCAAATAGTTATTGTGGCCCCTGTGGCCCTGCAAAGACCAAGGCTCTGCATTTCAATCCAGCATCTCAATCCAAATCATCAGAAACAGAACTCAGCTAAGGAACACTGGAGTTCGTAAATCCTATGTAAGGGATCCTATGCAACACCACTTTCTTCTTCTCCTCTTGTACCACCTTTTCTAGATCCTTCCCACTGAATAATGATCACTTGTTTATTCCCTAATAAAAGGTTAAAGCCTTCCTGGAAATGACAGCAAGACAATGTACTGTGGCTTTTTTCCACAATGCAACAGTTTATAATTGACTGCTTATGTAGTAATTGCTCTATTTATAGAGATTATTTGCAAGAGAAAAGTGATTGACATCACCTGGTACTAGTGATTGAGGGTTTATGTGGATGCCAATAAGCCCCGGTCAGGATGGCGCTGGAGCCCGCTGGGAGGTTGGTCCCTGAAAGTTGCTCTTGGTTAGGGAGACAAAAAGACCTCTCCCCAGGATCCTTTGTTATATTATGTTAATGTACCCCAGTCCTGCCTCCCCAGTTGTCCCGTTGGCCTCCCTGCCCAGTCCTACTCTACACATCCCAGACCTGGAACGTTCTCCCTCCCCTGTTCACCCACGGGCTCTTGTTCCCAGGCACTCCCTCACTATTTCCCCACTGGCCCTTGTTCCCAGGCTCTCCCTCACTATTTCCCCACTGGCCCTTGTTCCCAGGCTCTCCCTCACTATTTCCCCGTAGTTCCATTCCCTGGCCCCGCTGTGCACCTCCCCTGTGCCCCCTGAGGGTTGGGCCCTGCTGCTCTCTCCGCCCCTACCTCCCCCCGCACTTAAACCGGGGCCCTCCCTTGATGCTCACCCTTGGTTTCTGTTTATTGTCACGTTTGTGGCTGCAATAAACGCATCCATGTGGGGTCTCTTTGCCGCCGATCCATCTAAGAAGCTGTCCGGCCTGTGTGTGAGTGTATTTGGTGAGTGTGGCTCCGGCGCCGCGCACCTCCCGCCCCGCACCCACTGCTACAGGTTTATTTCACATTTATGACACAAAGCTTCTACTCCCCTTACTTTCCCTTCCTACAATGCTCATGTTCCACATGATTCTTGGGAATATATGTACGAAATTACATGCCAGCCTTATCTTTCGTACATTATCTAACAAATATTACTATTATTTCAAAAATACTTATATAGACTTTCTGTAACAGCCTAAGACTCTTCCTAGTCACTTAGTGCAGCAGCACTTCAGTAGTTTGGATCTCCGCCTTTTGAGCATCCATGCTGGCAGTGCTGCTTTTCCTGTGAGTATTCCAGTACAGATTACACATCCTTTAATTTTGATGGACGATTCCACAGATGTGCAATCAAGCAATAGCATTTGTATATGACAGAAAGTAAGACGACTGGCAAAGAAATTAGGGATAGAGAGAATCTGAGAAGATCCTCCTTCCCTAAGTTCTAGCTCTCCAATGAAAGATGAAAAATGTAGCAGGGAAAAAAAAGTTAAAAACCCTATAAAAGTATTATAACCTTATACTCTCCAGCAAGATGGGTTGAAACAACAGGAAAGTAAAGTGACAACATGGATCAAAAAGTATTTTGGATTGTAACTAACAATTATATTTACCTCTCATATGTTTTCATTGAAGTCGAGAATAAACAGTTATTCTGTAAGAAAAAAACTGTTCACAGAAGGCTTATGAAATTGCAGTGTAATTCATCTATTCATAAAAAGGATAATAAAGACCATGGCCTTTGAATTATTATGAACTTACATTTCTTTTCCATGCTTTTGTTATGGAACTCTGGCTTATTGGCATTTTCAATGCAACACAAAGCCACATATTGTAGAAATGACTGAAAATATTTTCTGTCCTTCATTCATTTGCTGAATTACTTTTTAAGAGATGAGAGTTGGAATATGATTACACTTAATCCCTGGCAACACCTTCCTCCTAGAGCCCAAAGCTGTAAATGAAAGAAAATACTCTGCTTTTATAGAACACAGTTGTTCTTCCACAGTAAAATGGCACTTAGGTTATTGTTAAATAAATTATCGAAATAAAAATCAAAGAGGGATTTGCACTTGTGTGGCACTATCTTCTTAATGCCATCACAAACCAAAACTTTTCATCTTGGGAAGTTATACTGGGATGCTACAGGAGGGATTGATAATGTGACTTGCACAAAGCTTAACAACTTAATTTAAGGCTTAGCTTCATATTTCACAAGATACTTAGGAAGTATTAGCACCTCTGTTGCTCACAGCAAACCTCTGAAATTTATCAAGGAGATAGCCTAAGGGTTAAAGAAAACACACCTTCACCCCTTACTAGAGTTTTATTTAGTTTCAGCAGGGCTTCAGCACAGAATTTTGCTTCCCCTCTCGACCCCTGTCCCTTGGCACGCACAGATGATGTCAGCACAGCAGCAATAATGGTCACTTAGAATGGACTTTCTTGAGACAGGTCCCCTCTCTGCTGCCCCAGCACACGCCCTGGGAAGGCAGAGGGGGTACAAAGAGAGAAAGAGATATGGAGGGAGTAGGAAAACACTTCCCGAAGAGCTGCCACTTTCTCCTCATTTTAAATGTGAGAATTGAACTCCCAGCTCTGCAGCAGCAGCACACAGGGGAACCAAGACCTAGGGGGACCCTCTGGATATTCCCTGAACTGGCATCTGCAGTCCAGCCCATCACCTGCCTTCCTGCCATGCCAGCCAGCCTCACATCAGCTCCACCACACAGAAACTCAAGGGTTAGATGAGCAGAGAATTCTGACAGAGTTTATTACAAATGTGTATCTTACACCGGACTGTGTTTGTGGGACTTTCCTTGAAACCAGCTTATAAGCACATCCACACATTGGTTCTTACTTACACAAAGACATACTCAATCCTAATGTACCAATGAAACTCCTCAGGATTTTTTTTGTGGTTTTAAACATATTGTTAGCATTTATGAAGATACACCATGACATTAAAACCCTATAGTTAGTTGAAATTTATTTTCAAAAAACTAAGAAAAATTACTAGGTCTAAGGCAAAACCTATAAAGATGTTCTTTAAAAATTAAATATACTTCATAACTCTAAGCCAACTATTAATTCCATAAAATTAAAAGCAGACAAAAGAATTGTTAAATCAAGTTTGTGGCTATTGGCAAGCCATGGAGTAAAACCTTTGCCTTCNGTGAGAGAGAGAGGCAATTTTCATCCATTGCTCTGCATGGAACCAACATCCATTATACGAAGACAGTGTTTTAATCAAAATGACTTCTTATACAAGTCTATTTAATAAAAATTCATTGTTTCAATCTAGTAAGTGTAATATTAATGAAAACTAAATTATGTCTCTTTATTAGTCAGTTACTGATGCTTCTCTGCAGCTTATAAAACTAGTTCTCTTAAAGCTGAATATATTTTAAAGCACGATAAAATGGCATTTATCAATGGCATTTGCTCAATGGCATTTGCTAATGGGACAAAAACCAGTTAGGCCAATACCATGGCTTGGCACTACTGCAGTCTGACCTACACACCACCACCATATTTTCTCACACAAAAATGACTCTCATACAACTAGGAGGTTTAACAGATTTAACAGTAGCTTAAGAGGTTTAACAACAATACTATTGTTTAATAAAAATCCATATAACTTGGAGTGAGGAAGCAACTTGTAGTCATATGTTGCAAGGATATGCTTTACCTGAAAGAGCTTTAGAAAAAAAATTCTCTGAAGCTTATGCTCATCTCTTGAAAATTAAAGTTTTTAATAAATAAAGAGCTGAATGCTTGCAGCTGTTAAGAAAAGACTGGAAATGCAGTCCAACTGTTCCACAGATCAGTGGAAAACTTCAACTGCAATGACACCCCCTGGAAAAAAACTCTAAAATCTTTGTGAGACCTCTAAGCTTCTCCCCTCATGTGGACTTCTCGTTCAGACGGACACCCTCATGCAGTAGTAGAGACATGATTTCTTTAATCTCCATTTAACTCTGTTCTTCAGATGAAACCAATTTCTTGGACTTCTTCCAGAACACAATCCTACAGATCTCCTAACGCTTCTCAGACTCTCAGCCCCACTACTTGCAAATGCATTGAAGCAACAGACCAAACTCTAATTTGCACCTTTAAGAGCTTCCCCATTGGAAGCCTGTGTCCAGCAGCGTATCTAAGTAGCTCAAAGCACATTTTCCCTAACAAATTTATTTATTCAAACAATCAAAACCACAAGGATCTACCTTCATTCCCACCAATATATCCCAGAAATCTTCTGAAGTTACTGCCTCAGAAACACGCCACATAGGCCTGTTCTCAGTCTGCCTGCCCTCCTAAATCCCTCCATTTAGGGAAACGTTGGTGGCTGCTTAACATTTACCTTTATCTCCTGCCCTCACCCTTTTTGTACAAAGTGTATGGCACTGGGACACAGAGAAGAAAAGAAGAAACAATAATTACTGATCTAGTCGTGGCCCTAGATAGTCTCTTGAAATGATTTATCCTGAGACATTTTATCTCTGGACATTGTTTAATTCATTAAGCATTTATTAAAAGCTTAATGAATTAAACAATTTATTGTATGAATTAAAGCATGTTATTACAAAGCAAAGTCACTGAAACACACTTGTTAAAAATAGAAGTGCAGACCCCTCCCACATCTGTCAGAATAAGCAATGCAAATAAAGGCCAGAGTCACAAGTCAAAAAGCAATGTCTGAGACGAAGAGCAGTGTGCACATCTCAGGCCTGAAAAAACCACCAGCACTTCTTTGGTGTTGATGCTCCCCATCCATACAAGCAATGCTTTACCTGCTGGTGTAAAGTGAAGGTGGCTGAAGTCCCTTTTAAATGTGCTTTTTTATTGGGTCTTCTCATCCCTGTCATTTTCCCCTGTCAAGTCTCCTTATTGCCAAGGGCAGTGGCTGAACTTTGAGCATGGTGGTGAGATCTTTTGGGAGATGATGCTATGGTACACCAATATCTCTCAGCAACCACCTAAAGTTACTGCCCCAGAAACACAGCATGCAGCCCTCCTAAGCAGGCCATGCTCCCCATTTAGGGAAAACTTGGTTGCTGCTTAACAAATGTTTGCACCTTTAAAAGCTTTCCCGTTGGAAGCCTGTGTCCAGCAGTGGATCTAAGTAACTCAAAACACATTTTTCCTAACGAATTTATTTATTCAAACAATCAAAACCACAAAGCTCTGCCTCCATTCCTGCCACCATCTCTCAGGAATCATTTAAAGTCATCTGCCTCAGAAACACACCACATAGGCTTGGTTTTGGTCTGGTTATGGTAGGGTCTGAACAGCATTTTGACACTTATATTTGTTTAGAAGTCTTTCCTTCCCTAACTGCTTTGTTTTTTTTCAGGTCTGGTACCATCTCCAATTGCCCATTACCTACAAAGCCTCCACTAGATTAGGGCAGCAATCGCAAACTTATGTTTAGCTTTAGATTTCTTAAATTTGAAAGAATCAAGTGAAACCACACTCTTCTGGTGGTATCAAATGCAATAGGGAGAGGTGATTTTGATCCCTTTCACTTAACTCCAAGGGAGAGGAAAGGAGAATTTACTTTCCCTCTGCAGGGAACTGCTGTGCTTAATGGCTCACAGAAATCTCTCAGAGCTCCCTCCCTCGCTGTGCTAAATTGTGGTAGGTAGCTGTGGTGGAGCTGTTGTCATCTAAGAACATAAGCAAGACAAGGAACAATAATGGCTATGATCAGCCCAAATTGCAAGTTTAATAAAACAAACAAACAAAGAAACCCTACCCAACTTTGCCAAACAAGCTGTGATTTTCAATGTCTTTTTCATTTCTCTTGCAACTAAGAAGCTGTCACTGAAATTTCAGCCCCATGTCCAATAATATTTAATGCTCTTTCACTTTCCACTATCGACTTATAAAAATGCATATTTTCTTTCATACACAAGCTAAACCTTGACATTTATAAGCATTCAGAATCAGGATCTTCTCAAAATCCAATATGAAAAGCATTTGTGCCCCTCAAGACACATTGCTGGCAGTCAAATCTGTGGCTACTGACAGCAGCGTTCTATGACAGAGTAATAACTACGGTGTATGACTACATACATTATTCACACTAAAGTAATATTATCAATTACAATCAGAATTCATGAAGCTCTACAAAATGGCAGGTCAAGATGATTTAAGTGCCATTTTACATCCTAATATTTACAAGCTAATGCTTCACAAAATGAGTGGGATATAGTCAGTAGTATCACATCTACTTCCTGTGGAGGCACTAGCTAAGGCACTCCTAACTTTTATGTTAAGATAATAGTTGAAGGGTGTTGACAGTTTTAACCTACATCCTTTTATTCAGAAAGACTTCTAATCCTGAATCTTGGCTCTTTGTTTTAAATCAGGGATGTATTGATTAACTGTGAGACCGAACGTATCTCAGCAGTGGCTGAGTCGGGTATCCACTATGGAATTAGGACAGTTAAACACTGGAATCGATCCTCTCATTGTAAAGCCACAGCTGCTGTGGCAAGCAGTTTCTCTAAGCTATTAATTTTATTATTAGCACACCTGGAGACACTGTTTCCCTGAGGGAAAGCAATTCAATTGTGTGTGCTGCAACAACTAGTGGCATATGATCAATGAGACAGCTGGGACCACGAGCTTTCTCCTGGAGCTCGGGGTGGCTATGACAAAGTAGTTTGTAAAGCACTGACAATACAAACTAATATTGCTTTATGTTTTATGCACCTCATTGTAAGCACATAGCTCACAGTTTCTAGTGTCTGGCACACTTAGGCCTTTTTGGAGTAGTTCACCAGTCTCAGTCTTCCAAAGGTCTTTTCCCTATGACGTCTGGAATCAACTGACCACTGACTCCTTCCATCCTTCCCCTGTGCCCCAAAGCAGCAATAAACCACACTTCCTTGAAAGGCAACAGCAGCACTTGTTTAACATAGAGGAGAAAGACTAATTACAAGTTTCTGCACGTTTGTATCCATTTCATAAGCATGTTAATGAACAGACACAAAGCCCCATAGGCCTGGCAGCAAATCACCAGCTATAACTCACTTTCTAATCCCAAAATAACTGACACATCACAAAAACTCTGATCCAGCAATACTTGAAATTTAGTCAATATTTAAATGTAAGAGTCAGTAGAAATTAGTAGTAAAGGAAGATAAAACATGGTCCACTCAGGTATTACAGGCATATATAAATGATCCACCAGAAGCTCCACCCACCAAAAAAACCCCAAATTCACACTGGAAGGACAAACCAACCAAACCCCTCATGAAAATAAGATGAAGATAATGCTGCATCTGAGGGAAGTCATGAAGCTCCAGTACCTCCTGCAAAACTTTCTGGAGCTTTGGATCCTTACTCTGTTTCCTTCTGAACTGACACAGTAGTGAAAGCAAATTCTGTGTTGTGAAACCTTGAGAGACATGATTCACATGTCGTAAAGACCCCAAATTAACAGAAATACTTCGCATTAACATCCTAGAAATTTTATGTCAGTCGGCTTTAACACATTTGACTGTGGGGTTTTGCAACTCGGCCACATTCAAGCCCTCCTTGGTCCTTCCATTCACAGTGGTAAACCTCTACTCTCCTGCAGGCTGGCTACCAAGGACATCACCACTCTGTCCCGTGCAATTTCCATTTCAGATTTTAATTAGAAAACACTGATTGTGAGCACAATGAAAATCCCAGTATTTAACAACGATTTAAATATGTTTAAAATTAACCTATCATGATTGCCACTTCTGCAGTAAAATCATTGTCAGCTTGCTGTATCCATGTCTAATTTGTGAAATCAAGAAATGAAGAGACTTGGGACTCACTACTCTGATGCTCACAAGCTATTTCACAGAACTTTGGAGCCATATTTCCCAAATTAGTCAAAGCATCTCAATGACTAACCATGGAAAAGAGGTGTTCTAGTCAGCAGATGCTGTAACAGAAACAAGACATAACCTTTATTCTTCAGCTTCTACTAGTTTTGAAAGTGAACTAAACCAACACCTTTGTCAATCACTATGGAAACGTAGAAAATTGAGGGTAGGGTGGAGTGTGGCTGTTTGTGTCTAGAGGAACCTTCTAGTTAACTTTAGTTACTTGAACTTTGGGATCTCTGCCTCAAGGAGAATTTTCCTGTTCAGAAAAACTATGAGATGCCTTTATTTCAGTAGATTTGAGACTGCACAATTGTACAGACAAATACAAATCTTTAACTACCAAGTTTGAGCAGCAGAGTCAGTACAACCTCCTACAGAGATCCTACCCATAGTATGTGGCCACTCAAACCAGGATTGAAGGCGGGACAGTTTCACAGCTGTTTCACACAACTTCCATTTCCCCGTGCCTAAAAAGTGTCTTTTCTGTTTTGTTTTCTAGCCCACCACTTCTGCCAGCTTTCCCCCATGTGAATATTCTCAGGAAGGTTGGCCTCTGCTCTCACTTCTCTTCATGATGTAGTCCTAGATTTTCACAAATTTGTTTAGTTATCCAATACCTATGTCAGGTATTGAACGTACACTTAATGTGTACAACTTACTTTCAATTATTTTACCAGTGATGCCAACACGTACAAATTTAACTATTTCTTGAAATTTAAATCAATTAATAGTCCTAATTTAGCTAGCAGGGATATTAACTACTCTTAAGAATGTGGCAAACTATTTACTGAACACTGGACATTAAATTTATTAGAATGAATAAAAATACATTTACGTTTATTTGCACTGGAAATATTATTCCTATATTGTAACATTGCAATTTATTATCTTCATGTGTTTACATGATGATAAAATAGTAAATATTTTATGTATTGGAGGGTATTTTCACTTTAAGCCCACCTTACCTTAAACATCCAACATATGTCCCTGCTTTCAGAGGTGCTGGCCATTCCTATGTGAAAATCTGTCTAAAGCAGGATTTAATTCAGAAAATTAGGAAAGGCAACAAGATTTCAACTTGGAGCTAGTAGATTAGCTGGATTGCAGCTTAAAGAATATTGTTTTGCTCAACAAAAAAATTTCTGCATATAGTTTGGAATTTTAAATGAAAAAATAGATTTCTTTTTGAAGCAGAAAACTGGACAAAAATATATCAGAGGGCAGTTATCAATTAATCACACATATGTATAATATATACATATTTATATATATATGTAAAAGGTCTAGTTTCTGATAGAGTACCTGAAAAAACACATGTGAGCATTTTCATCTGCCTGGCTCAGACAACATGATTTAGATCAGTGGTAGCACAACAGTTCCTGGAGGCACAGAGCCAAACCTCCTCTGGTAAATTTTAAGCTTTTTGAGGAACAGACTGAAACCCAGCACAGTCGGTCATGGCTGTTGTGAATGAACAGAAACCTGAGCAAGACAAATTTTGGCTGCTTTAAAAATCACACAGCCTCCTAAATCTTACACTATATGTGCTATTTTTCTTATCAAATAGGAAAGGGAATGACTAAGAAAATATTTTTTCTAAAACCAGTTAGAACAAGACCAGTTTTGAATCTACCAAAATATGGGCATAATGTCCAGCTTGATCCTATGAGAGGAGAATGCAACTCTCCTTGAGATCCATCACGATGAGCTCCTAAAGAGGCAGAAGTTCAGGGGTATATTTGTCATCCCTCAAAAAAGTAACAT
Organism: Vireo altiloquus; assembly: GCA_013396875.1. Taxonomy (NCBI): domain Eukaryota; kingdom Metazoa; phylum Chordata; class Aves; order Passeriformes; family Vireonidae; genus Vireo; species Vireo altiloquus. The sequence goes on along the minus strand of VZRF01005562.1, from coordinate 1,200,326 downwards.
TTTCACTGCATTTAGGGAGAGCTGACTGCTGCTTTCCCGAGTTACGTCTCTTTGGGATGCATGCCAACTATCTAAGTGGCTGTACAATAGAAGTGCAGCAATCACTTCTCATTTTTGCTGGAGAACCAGCTCAGGACCTGTCATGACATACAGTGTTCACCCATGCCAGGCAAAAAAGTGGATACTGAGTTTTTTCCTTCCCATTCTTCAAACCCTCAGCCAGTTCACTCTCCCCTGCTTTTTCAAACATTAAATTTACCATAAAATTAAACAATTATAATTGTATATTTGAATACTTTCAACTAAACTTAAAAAATCATAAAATATACCTCCCCATATTTTTACGGCTCTCACAATAATATTGGCTTATTTTTCACCTGCCTTACCAAGTTATTATGTACAAAGAGATAGGGAGAACAATAATATATTGAAGAAGCTATATGTTCTCTATAAGGTATGTTTGGAAACATATATTTTAAGAAGGAAATGCATGACATTTTGTAAATGTGAGAAACAACAGTTTGGATTCCTATGAGTATTATGAAATTACTACTATTGACAACAGATACTAATACATAATTTCTTACTATCAATGTGTTTGCTGCCTTGTTCTATAGCATATTCTCACTGGATTTCAAAGCAGACTCTAATGTAGCAAAAATATGTCATTGAGGAAAAGACTTAGAGAAGTAATTTCTACTGAAATGTTGCAAGTGCTGCCCTGACTGACAAGCTGAGAATGCATAATTCAAAGGCTAAACCAGCCTGAACTAAAAAGTACTTGGATGGGTGTAGGAAACAGGCAGCATATAAAAAATTAGACTATTACTTTAAAAAAAAAAAAAAAGGTAAAAGGTAAAAGGTAAAAAGTAAAGAGAAACATCCCATATATTTAATATATAATTGATAGGGACATTCAAACTAAGGAAAGCAAATTCTGTTGTAAATAAGCTGCAACAAAAGTCTTATAATACTGTGCGATTACTTGTATTTCATTAAGATATTCAATAGTTTGTCCATAAATAATAAAAAAATAAAACCTAATCTAAGAACCTGGTTAGTCACAGCAGAGCAGATGACTTGTGGAAACAGCCTGACTACAGGCTTGGTACGTTTCTAAATACCTGAAATGAGACAGCTCTTCCCTTGTACACGTCACGGACACAGTTACACCACTCCCGTGTCCTGACTGTAGTAATTCTGCTCTTCCACTTTTAAACTTCTGTTTCATTACATGTTTCTCCTGCTATTTCCTACAGATCTAACTTATCTGAGCTACAGAAAAAAAGAAGCTGAAATCAAGGTACTTTTATTACCCTAACACAGCATATACATTTTTGGCAATATATGACCAAACTGGTGCATACTAAAGCTTTGCCACTGTAGTTACCACTTAAGATTGCTGTAACTTTTTTGTTTCTATTACTCCATTAAGGTAGAACATACACTATCATCAACGTTTTCCTGCCACTGAAAAACAGACATGCTTAGGACACATGTGAGGATTCATTTAATAACTCAAAACATTATTACACTTTAGTTAAGAACAAGAAGGAAAATACTAAACTGGTAGGGAATTTAGGCGAAACCTAATTTCACGAGCTGGAATTTGTCCAAGACACTGTATTTAACACCTTTACTCCTGTGAGCACTGAGCGAGTTTTTTAATGACCACAAGTGGCCAAGACCTCACTTTTAGATCTCACCTGATAGAGAGGCTAATGAGATTTCCATTTTGTGCAGATTGACAGCAACTACTCCATACTTCCACATTTCCAATCCCCAATGGAACCAAATAGCAAAGTCGTGCAAAAATTATTACATGGAACTTTTTTCCCCTCCAAATCTCAAAAGAAATTTGACTCAGGGTCAGGGCAAGCTTTTAGTCTACGCATACATCTGTTCTTTTACCTTATCTATATTTTGCAATCCTTGGCATGCAAACACATACAGGCACCTCTCTGAAAGCCACCACATCAGAAAATCCAAAGCATTCTCTCAATATATCATGACTCTAGAATATTATTTACACAAATTTAAAGGATTATTACTATACTCCTACATAAAAGCATAATACATACGTAATAGATTGGAATGTCTCAAAAGGAATGCTACCTATAAATAATCCAGATGGAAAAAAACCCTAACTTGAATTAACCAGAATATCAGAATGGAATAATTATTCAGAGTGCTTCTCTGAAACACAAGTATGCCATTGATCCAGTGATTACCACATCTCCAGTTATTAGAAAATCATTAATACTTTTGTGTGCAGTGAGTATTAATTAAAAATCAAGCACCAAACCCTAAACACAGTTCCATGTGAAGTGCACCCTTTCTTAAATTAACAGCTGAAGCATTGTCAGTGGCTTTGGAGCAACTGTTCTACAGAAGTGCTTAACCTGTAAGACACACATTGCCGCCAGTCTGCTGGAATTACTCCTCTCGGCCCATGCTCTTCACTTGGAAAGCTTTTTATGGACAAAGAAGGTCAGAAGTACAGACTGCTGGACTGGCACTGGTATCTGCCCGTCCACAAGTGCCATCGTTCACTGCAGCATCTTCCTTACAAAGCTGGGAGGGAACAATGTGAGAAACAATGTGCCTGGCAATAGGATGGATAAAATTCCTGGTGTCATCTCCTTACTCCCAGCTACTGCCTTTCACAAAGCAACCCAACTGCACAAGATGTGACTCTACAGCACACGTCTAACACACCAAGTACTTGAAGGGGGAATAATTTCCAGCCATAGATTAGCAAAACTACTCTTGTGTGGCTTTCTCTAACAATATGAAAAACTAATGGCTTGGTGAAAGGTTCTGGGGGATCAGGAAAGTACTGCACATTATTGTGCATTACCAAATGCAGGCATAATAACACAGTACATTTTTTCCCTAAAGCCTGAATTCTTGTATTTTAGCAACTGTACAATGTGACTATGTCACATTGTGACTATGCTGATTTGTATGACTGGTTTTAATGTGGTGGCACCAATTTAATGATTTTTGTTAAAATTACCACATAATGTGTTTTTATCCAAAGTCTCAATACAGTTTAGTAACTTTGAAGAACATTGGGAGTTTTCATTTATTTAGTTTTACTTTTCCATCACAGTCCTTTTAACTGGCTTACCCACAACTTTTTTGATGAAACAGTAGCAAAACCAACTGTCCTGGTTGCAATTTTCCAATCCAAACAGCCTATCCCCCTTTTTTCTCCTATGTAAATATTCTCGATTACATTGCAGAGGGAGATAAACTAAAAAGAGACAACAGCCATACATGGTTTATAAACACTGGTAAAAATGAGTATGTTCTCAGGAACTTTTCTCACCTAAGTACCCATACTTGACAGCTGCCTGTTTGAAAGCAGGTTTTGATGTTTGCTACCAACCACTCTTTAAAAAGTTCCAACTAATTAAATTAACAAGGAACTTATCTGTCAGCTACATGTTGCATTTTAAGACAGTATCTCTCCAGTCCACCCTTCCAGGTCTGAGTTCATCCTCAGACGTTAATTAATTCTGCTAGAACTTATCAGACCTGCAATCTGGACCATAAACATAAGGGAGAGCTCTATTAAGGTGTGTTTTTTTTTTTACTTAAACATGGAAGTAAAATATTTTAATGTTATTATGTCCGTACTATACAACATTATAATAATTAGATACTAAAGTACTGATTTAAAGGTTATGTTATTAGCATCAGAGAATCAAAAGTTTCAAAACAATTTAAAACTTCTCTCAATTGCTTCATGATTGTGTTAAAATTCTTTAAGGAAATAGGGATTTCAGCTCTTATTTATCAGTTCCTTCGTAGCATACACTGTATTTTCTCTGTGCATTCCATTCATGTGGCATATGCACACCAGAGTTGGTTTTTTTTTAAATCTATTCACTGTCAAAATAATAGGAAAAAATACTATTACCTGGGGGGGTGCCCTCAAAATTGATTTTTCTAACAACTCATTTAATCTAGATTTTTTTTTTTCTGGAAATATATCTATAGCATATGAAACAAAAAGAACAGTGGGGTGCTAAGCCTGACTTCAATGACAGTCAATCATCTGTTTGCATTTTACTGCTTCACTAGTAAATAGTAACCTATCAGAGGATCACTGCAGTGCAATCAATGTACTTCACTATTTTCATTCTATCTAAAATTGAATATGAGGGATTTTAACGTTTATTCATTAAATAAATGTTAATTTATTTAATTAAATAACTTTTAGGCAGAAGATTCTAAGATGGAACCATGTTGAGAGAGTAGGAAAGGATTCTGCACATAGGGTCTCCTGACAGGTATTTCCTCTTACTCCTGACAGAAGTTTGCTGCCAAATTCTTCCTAATTCATTACTGAGTTCCTCATCTGGATAAATCCTCTATGTGACAAGCAGTGTTAATTACAAGAGACAGAACTGACTGAGATCACCAGAGTTTTATTCACACCTTTATAATTTCCCAGTAGCCTTTGTAATTTTGCTTCCATATCATGAATACAGAAAATCCATAACTTTCTTATAAAACAGGTCACATATTACTTGTTTGCCCCTTGCTAGAGAGCACAAACATTAACATAATTGTAGTAAGGAAAGTGAAGAAATAAAGACACGTTGGTATCTAGGTCTGGTGTCGTTTTTTGGTTGAGGGTTTTGTTTGTATCTTTTGGTTTTTTTTTTTTCTTTTATATCATTGCTGTTGGTTTTGGTGGGTGAGAGCAATCTCTTCAAGTCAGTCACTGCAGTAATTTAAGACGAAAACTTTTAGCAGAAGGTGATTAGGTTTGCCTCAAGGTCAAGCTGTAGAATTGCTCCTGCCACAGCTGTAAAGGTCTGCAAAGCTGCATTGCCAAGCTTGGGCACTGCACTGGAGGACAAAGGGCCTTTGGTTCCAGGGACAGGCACTGAGGCTGGGCTGGGGACAGCATAACAAAATTCCACCACTAGAACCTGAACAGAAGAGTCTCCTAATTTCATTTGCTTTTTTTAAATGGCCCCAGCTCTGCCTCAGTCATCTGAAGATAATATGCAGTCCAGTCAGCTACAGAGCCCAGTCAGATCTACAGCACTCGATGCTTTCCTGGTGAATTTCAAAACAGACATTAAGGCCTGTCACACTAAATATATTTCCTTATAAGTACAGGCCAGCATTGGAAGCAAGAATCTGCACTGCAAAACTGAAAGCCTTCCAGTACTCTTTTGAAAACCTGGGGTGATAATGCTCCAACCAAGCTCTAGTGAAAAAGTTAATCAACATCTTTGGCAACTGCTGTGGCAATGAAGAGAAATGGCAGTAATACAAAAATATTTCCAAAAAAAAAAATGTGTGATGGTCTTTGTTAAATTTTGGACAATATTTTTTCATTCCTACAGTGTAAGTAACAAAAATTATGACTAAGTAATATATTGCAGAATATGAGGAGAAATGGGAATTTGAATTCTCTAGGAAAGCTGTCTGGTCAAAGTTAAAAATAGTTTTCTTTTCCTAAGCTATGCTTTATATAAAGTTAAGTTGGCCCTATCACTTGCATTCACAGATGCAGGGCTCAAAAAAAAGAATTATTCCACTAAACGCGTACTTCCACTCTGTGGATTTTTTATCATGTATACACTAAAATGCCAACAATATGTCATACCTAAGAAACATCCTTTTATCCTATTTAAAGCCAGTATTCAACTTAAATGGTAAAGCATATCTCTTGATCTTGTTTTGTAAAGATTGCACTTGCTACAGGCTTAACACAACTGTGGGAGATGGTATGGAAAGGATCGATAAAGCAGCATTACCCTTTGTGATAGTGAATCTCTGCAGGACATTCCAGCTTAACTCTGTTGCCTGCACTTACACTTCACACTTCCCCACTGGGAGAATAGGCTAAAACACAGTGATGGACTTCCAAGGCAAGGAGAGGTGTGTAAAAATCCCCCTCCAGTTCCTGCCCTATAGTTGCTACCTTGCTGTAAATGTCATAAAACAAAACAAAAAATCCTGTTAAATTACAAGGTTTGCTTATTAAGACAAAAAATATTCCCAAGCCCTGCTGAACACAGGCCCTTGCTTCATCACACAGTGCAGATGCAATAGGTTATAATTTTCCTTTTAACAGCATGGNAAAAAAAAAAAAAAGTAGCAGAAGTACACCATGAATATCACCAAATGACAAATCTCTTTGGTGCTACAAAAGCATAAAACATGAAAGAATTTCTGTTTCAGCGCAAACTGGACTGTTGGAAATCACATGTGGCCGGCTGGACTGTGACCACTGGGCTGTGGTGATGACAAGTTCTCTCTGGGAGAATCTGACTTACAAGTAGAAGGGTTCTTGCTGTCTGAAAACAGATCTGAAGAGACAGGGGTATTTTGGGCACAAAGCAAAGTAAACAGCTTCAATTATAGGCAGTAGAATGGGAAAGTCACAGGCACTTAAGTGGGTCAGACATAAGATGAAGACTGGAACAAAGTCAGCAGAGAAGAAAAGAGGAGGATGTTAAAAACAGAAAGTTTTAAATACAGTTTAGAAAAAAAGTTTCAGAAATTAGGACAAGTGTTTTAAACTTGAGTCAGACATGAAGGGTCTGTCAGGTAGAGGATACAAAGGTGGAGATGACTTAGCTATTGCAGTAGAAAGGGAACCTGCTTTTAATACACCTAGAGATTGCTACATAATCACATAGCAAAGCATTAAAAAACATTGGTACAAAGCCTTACACCAGAGCCAAGAGGCGGTTGTGTAATGGTACTTTATCAAATGTGCTAAAAATATAAATAGGCACATACAGAAACAAAATCAGCTATCAAAATCTTGTGCCTTTTAAAATGTAAGCATCCTAGAACAGATTACAGCAAGCTACTCGTACAGTGTGTCCTTGAAAAGTGACACATAATGTGTGTTTTATATTCTCGCAGACTATTTGGAGTTTGAGATCAGAAACTTCTTTTGAGTTTCTCTAAAATGGTGCAAGCTAATAAAGAATCAAAAGTGGAAGTGATGTAAGCATGAAATTGGAAGTGGAAGAGTTAAACAGGTGATAGCAGCAGGTGGAAAAAGTAAATTATTCATTTGGAGATTGAGACAAACAAATGCCAAAGCAGTTTACATAAAAGGAGGCATAGAAATAACACCAATTAACTCCACAGGCCCTAAAACTACCCAGTTTGGTTGGAAAGATATCATGTAAATTTGCATCTCTACTCTCACCACTTACAAGAGCTGTCATTTCCCCTTCAAATCTTCTTTTTTCCCTCCCACATCACCAAACCCATAACCTGTATCTCTTCACCATTCCCTTTACCACCTTTGCCTGCAACTACACCTAAATCCCATGAGCTTACACTTGAAGCTGGCTCTGGGGATGCAAGAGGTTTCAGGTTTTTCACCTGCAACCACTTCCTCTGTCCAGGCCAATGAACAGGCACACTCTTATCTCCAGACAGAGAACAGATGGTGAGTTCTTTGAAGGCTCGGGAGGCCAAGGGGCCTCTGCTGCTCCAGAGCTTGGGTGATGTCTGAGCATATCCCTGTCCCTCTGACTGACCACCCTGCCTGATCCAAACCCTACAGCAGCCTGCCCTTGGCACAGCCAGGCTGTGAATCAGCCTGCAGGGTTTGGCTGTAAGAGCAGGAACTGCTCCAAGTCCCAGGTGTAGCAGCCAGGGTACAATGCTGAATGTTTCCCACTGAACTGAAGGCCTTCCCGAGCTCAGCTCTTCCCACGCTATCGGAGCTTCTGCCAACCACTCTGCCTTGCCCTAAGCAAAGCTTTCTGCAAAATAAAGAAACAACACCTCGTCTGACACTCAACAATCCTTTAAGACATCTTCATTATCAGGTGTTTCTACCCTAAACATATTCAGAATTTAGACTTACTAATGCAAATTTGTTGTTACTCAGAGCAACTGGTGAGTAAAGTAATATGGAAAACTAAGTGCAACTACATGTAAAAATATTGCAAAATGTTAATGATATAATTATTGCATGGGGGAAATAAAGAATAGGTTCAGATGATTTTTTTTTTCATGTTCACAACGAGTATTTTAATATATACATCACACTTACTCACTTTCAGGACACATGCCCCATTGCAACACGATGGGGAACAAAGTGGAAGTTATTTTTCATCCCAGCTTTTTGGCCAAGAGTTGTATAAAACAGCCTCTGTATTTTGATATTGCACATATGAAATAGTTTTGTCCTTTTTAACCTGCCCTATGTTTCTTATGCATGCTTTCAGAGCTTTGGAGAGTATTTTATCATTTATTGATATGCAGAACTCTCAGTTTATGAGCAAATTATTTAACTGCCCATCCAAGTTAGTGCAGGTGGCATGAGCAGCTTCCTTTGGAGCTACGGTCTTGTTGAGGATGAACTGTGATGTAGGTAAAGCTAAGCCAGGAAAATTCTATCCACTGTCTTCTTAAGTGGAACCAATTAAAATAACAAAATTATCTAAAACCATTTTGACTGAAATAATTGTATACTGATGTTAGTTAGCCACCAAGTCAGAATTAATCTCAAGTGCTTATGCTAAACAATGCAGAATTTCATATAAAACTACATATATTGTTGTGTAAGTACCTTTATGCATTCAAATATATCTGTATGTAATAGATATTTATATAGAGATTTTTTAAAAAATAAGGTAAATAAGTGATGATAATTTGTACCTTTGCTTTAAAAAAAAAAAAGTAATCTTGTCAGTCCTTAATCATTGAAGGTTTAAGTGAATAATTTCTCATTTCCTAATAAGTCCAGATTGATGAAATTCCAGTGAAAACTGGTTAAAATTCATCTTAGCTTTTTCATGCAAAATTGGATTCCACTTTATCAGAAAACTTTCAAATGCAATATTACTCGTTGTTACATATACAGCCAGCAACTTACGTAGGGCACTATTTATCATTCAGACAACTTAAGTACAACACAAAAAATCACCTTGAGACAAATGAGAAACTCTCTCTTGGGAAACCCCAAACTGTATTAATATGATAAGAAGTAGAGCTTCACTTTTCCTTCATTAAGTCTAGAAGGCATTTCTCATACAGCCATGTAAGAAGTCAGAAAAAAAATACAAAATAAAACTAAAAAACCCTCCAAGGTTCAGACATCTTTTTAGTCATATCAATCATTTTCACTTCAACCAACTTTTTTCATTGTTACAAAAGCATTAAAATCCAGATGGAAATGAGCTGAAAAATTCAATGCCCACAGGGAACCCAGTGCTTAGATAATCTAATGCATTTGGGAAACAAAAAGTTCATGTCAGGTATTTAGTAACCAAAGCAATTACCAGAAGCTGAGTATTGAAATTAGGCTGAGTAATATTTCATCAGATTTCATCAATCCTACTAGAACAAAGAAAATTGTGGGGCATAACAACCCATTCAGAGTTCGTTGAGATAAATAAACTGAAGAAAAATAAAACAGTGATTGCAGTTATCTGTTACTGTTTCCTAAATGCACTGCTCGATAGATAATGAAGACAATATTTCCAAACCGCTGAAATGTGGGTAGCAGAGTGGCCATTTTGATTTCTGTATTTGCAATTGTGTTATTTATGCTGTCCAAATCTTTATTTCCATTGGAATTCAGTCTGCACATCTTTCCCTCTTCACAGTCTCTTCTTAAAAACAGGAGAAAGATCTATGCCTGGATAAACAAGAAACGTAGCATTCTAGGATGAATAACATTAAATCCATCAGTTGAGCAGTTTGTAGGAAAACTGACTGTTCCATACAACCAGGGGGATCCAAAGCAGATGTGCACCCACAGCACCTTCCCATGTGCTAGAAATGTTTAAAAAGTACTTTCACTCAAGATTCTTTAAGTTACGATTTAAGTTAGGATTCTGGAAATAGCCAACATTCACCCAGAGAAATTGTCAAAAAATATATTTTTAAAAAAACTTCCCTAAAAAAACCAGCCGCCTTTTCAAGCAAACAACATTAAGTTTAAATAAATTTCCACCTGTGATCATAAACCAGCATCCATGCAAATGCATCTTATGCCTGCAGAATCTATCACACCAGGCATTTCAGTTTGATTAAATATTTTATGCTCATAGTTCAAAGTGGCTTTATATTTAGTTTAAAATAAAACCCCTCATCATCTTAAAAGATCATCAAGTAGGCCTTGAACATGCAGACGTTATGCAAATGCTGGTTACAGATAGGCCTGTGTGCATGTATGGGTGAGTACCAGGCACATCTGCTTTGGAAATTTACTGAGTCATACTTGAAAAAACAGAACAATTTCAACTCAAAAGAAAAAATTCTTTGGTGTGCTAAGAGCCCAGCAGCAAAATGAGATTTTTCACAGGGAGCAGTGTGCTGAGGACCAGCACTGACTCATTTTGCTCTAGCTAACCTCACATCTCTGCCTAATTAATGTGAACAGGAAATTCAGAGTCAGGAGCCTCTGCCACAGTTACCAGGGCCATCAACAAGCTGAGATCTCAGATATCTCAGCAAACCCGGGAAGCACCACTGCAGCTTTTCTTACCCAACTGATATTTAAGGTAATACATGGAAGAATCAAAGAGATTGCTTAGCAAACAGCATGACTAACTAGTTAGTTATCAAGATCCAGGAAGAAATGGTAAATAAAAGCAAATATTCTTGGAGTGTACTGATTTGGAACAGCTGCTCCTTATTGAGCATTAGTGCCCTAGGTATTGGAGGTACCTTAGATGAATGCTAAAGGAAAATACAATGCAAAATCATAAAAGCCTCTCCTGAGAAAGAAATTAGGAGCTTGGCTTTTATTGCTTAGTTTGTAAGACCAGTTTGTCTATGTAAACTATGGTTATGTTTACTAGAAAAACATTTTGTCCCTGAGATGCATCTATTTCACTGTGATCCTAGTAAAACCAGTTCTATTCCTGCAATCACTAACATAGACAAAATAGTGTCATCCTGTGAAATCCTCTGCCTTTTGCACCTTTTCCTGGTTGCAAAGGATTCTAATTCTCAAAGATTTTACAAGGTTAACAACTCTCTAACATTTCATTTTTTAAACCAGTTATGAAACACAGAATTTATTCTAAGGCAAATTAATTACATTGCTCGCCTTCACACGGGCAAGTTTTGCAAAGAGTTTTTAGCACAAAGCTGCCATACTTCAGCTCACTAACCCACTCTTCCACTAACCTTCAGTGCTAGTTTATGGGATATTTCAAAGGAGAAAGATAATCACCTTCAACATATCTAAAACCTTCTTGTAGGCTAATTTTTAGCCTATGAGTCACAAGAAGAAAATACTGAAACATAGCAAATAATCAAAAAGAAAATAATCAGGATATTCATGACTTACTAATAAGCCTAGCAGGATGGACGGAAGTAATTTAACTCTGCCCTGCTGAGTCACTTGGGCTGTCTATCTACCCAGAATGAACCTAATTAGCTGGTATCAAAAATGCCACAACTTGAGCAATGGCCAAAATATAAGAGCAAAATAAAATCAATCAGCATGAGACACCTTCATTTCCATTTACTAAATATTAAGTGCAGTAGTTTGCCCCAAATTAACTCACAGCTAATGAAAGGCTTACTTGACAGTAATTGTCTCAAAATCAGAATGGAAGATTGATTATTTCCAAGTACTCAAGTTTATCCAATCATTTCATATTCTTCCAGAGCACATTGTATCACAGCATATTTCAACTTGCATTTGTAACAGCACATTCAACCACAGAACACTTTATTAAAATAGCATTAATGCTCTGTCTTAAACGGATAAAAGTAGGGACAAAAATTCATGCTGACACTTTATTATGGTCCTCTACTGCTGTATAACATACACACTCCCTGCCTCCACCAGGCACAATAGCTTAGATGAAAACAGAGTATCTGTCCAGCTTTCCCCGAAATGCTCTTGGCTGCACTGCATGTACACACACACCTACCATCTCAGTATTTTTGATAGCTGCCTGTCTTGAAGCAGCTTATCTGGATTTAAAGATGAGATGCACAACTTTGCCTTTTCAGCTGTATCAACCATCACATTCACATAACAGCACAACAGCCAGCAAAAATAGAGCTCCATTTTAGTTCATCTGTATATTCTCATTGATTAATGCATTCATTCTATCAACATGAGCACACGACATGCACTAAGAGGTTCTATTTAGCATACATTTCATTTCGCTCTCTTCTTCAGCCTTTACACATGTTGTAGCTGACATTTCCACCCAGTCCACATGGCAGCATTTTGACCTTGCTTTTGGAGGCTCTTTAGCATAAAATAATCTTTGTGGTTAGAGCCTGCAACTTATGCTGAATTATGGGTATTTACAGTAAGGAAATAAAACAGCATAGTCAAATGCTGACAGTACTCCAAATGCTTTTCCCACAAGTCCTCTGAAGAACCAGCCAATTACCCTGCAATTGACACAAGTGACTGAAAAAAGCATCCTCATTTCTAGCAGTCGTAAATTCATTTGCAAGTAGCTCATCAAAATTAAATGTATACTTATTACAGACACAAAGATGTGCTTAAATCACATTAAAGGGATAATTTTATGATACTTGTAATTATTTTTTTTAAAAAAGGATTTTTCTATGCTGTATGTAGTAATCCTTTGCAAGCTTTAAACTTAAATCTCTTTCTTTACTGAAGTGTTTCCTTGCAGTGTGTGTGAATACTGGTTTGCTATAATAGGATTGCTCGTGAGCATCAGGCTTCTGGCATTGATCTTTGTAGCAGAAAAGGGAACACCGCTCCAGGGGTGAAAAAACACACAGAAAAGACTGCATGCTGCTTTAGGAAAAATTTACAGAAAGGGAAACCAACTAAAATTGTGACTAAATCAGAGATGGTTGCATTCCTTTTGCAGTCCTGACAAACACTGAGAACATTAAAGAGTTTTATCTAATAATAAATGTTAAGATCTGATATTAGATACGAAACATTTCTAGCAGATGATGAGAAAATGAAGATAAAAGGCAAAGTAAGAAAAATAGTGGTAGTACTTACAACTGTTTCATTCTAGGTTTTATCTTAGTTTAGTCACAAGGCTTGTCACTAGTTTATCTGAGTCTGGTATATACATGTGTATTATGACACACCTTTTTCCTCCTTTTCCTGCAAATGTGAGAACTCTTTTATTCCTCTAGATAACAGTATGAATGGACAAAGACAGAAATTTGTGGCAGCAAACACCCTGGATAACACTATTTCCATGAATCTTGCTCCTCTAGTCTGTATTATTACTTTAATTGTGAGGATATTTTACATTTTTTTAGACAGAATGTATCTTACTGTCCAACAAATGAAACTGCACTGGGGACTGAAATATACTTTTAAAAGAAAGCATATAACTGACAATAAAGAAAACTATAAAATAAAGAATTAACATTTAAGTTAAAATAGACTGCAATATAGAATGCAATAGACTGCAATATCCTTCAAAGAGAAAATTATATTTAAAGCCAGGAAACAAACAATTTAGTGAGGGATGACATTTGAATAATCTCCAACAGTCTCATAAAACATTGCAATAATTTTATAAAACTTGGGTTTATTCTTCCTTGGTAGTAACATACAGATCACAGGTAACAAAATTCTTAAAGTTCATCTCTTATCAAATGATAGCAAATTTCAAGATTTACCATTCAAGCCCAAACCCAACCCTGTGCCTGGGTTTTCTGTTTTTATAGCAGAAGCAGCTACTCAGTGCTTAAGATAATATTCATCTTCTAGCTCTCTTTCCAGTCATCTTCCAGAAAGCAGACACCTCTTTCTGATTAAAGCAACCTTTCATCACAATTGTCCTGAGCACCAATTCAGACTGCACTACATCCTAAGCCCTTAAAATAAGCTTTACGTACTGCTTCCCAGAAGTGGTTAATTCGACTGATCCACTACAAGAAGCTGCTTCAAGGCTCCCCATTCAGAAGTCTCTGTGTTTGAAAATCCAGATGTGAACTGTTCCAAGTGTCCCTTAGAGCAGGAACAGAAGGAAATGCAGCTTTCACAGTTCCTGTGCCCAGGAGCAAGAAGGTTCTAGTCCTCACGCAATAGGCTTATTCTTGAACATTTTTAACATTTTTCTGTCCTATTATGTTTAGATAATCATGTATTTATTTTTATATTTCTATGGTACAAGAAAAATAATGGGACAATGCTTAGGTTAAGAACAGAGTAATTGTAATCAAGCTCCCAAGCTATGACATGGATACAATAACTCCTTACTGTTGTGGTTTTCTATGTATAAACCATCTGAATTTAATTCTGATCTATTCTTTATTACTAAGTGGTGTCTGCCTCCTTTGCAAAACAAGACCTCTGAAAGAGGGAGAAGCAGCCACTGTTACACACAAGGTGCCACAGCCACTGGGGCTAGTGCAAAAGATTTTCTCCTGCTACAAAAGATTGTAAAATAATCACACTGGAGTAATAATTTTGCATTTAACTAAACTTCTCTGCAATGGAGCCACACAGACATTTGCTACAGGGGCAACGACTTCAACTGGGGGGGGGGTGCAGGGGGGGCAAGCACTCTGAGGAAAAAGTTGTAAATTATTGACTAATGCAGAGCTAAAGTTCTGTGGAGAATGAGAACAGGTGACTTCATCCTGAAAGCCAGTCTGAGGTGACAAACAACCCTGCAAGGTCCTATGGGGGAAAAGGGAAAAGCCACATCCCTGCTTTTACTCACCATTTGAATCCCAGAGGAATTCCAATGCTACTTAGCCGTCCACCTTATCACAAGTGTAAAGATAAATACTAATTCGACAAATCTGACCTAATTCCTCACGTAAAGACTGATTACTTGAGATCTGCACAGAAAAGGGTAAATTTAATCTTTCATTCAAGTTGTAGCAGCTAGATAAATTACAGAATCCTCATAAAATTGACCTTCAACCACCACTTTCTGATAACAGTTTCTCACCTTTCTTCTATCAGATCTGTCTCAAAATTTCCTGCAGCAAGATTTCCCTATATTTAGAAACCAATCAGTGCCAGCAGCTGCAGGAATTGCCCTCCAAGCAATCAAGGGTGGGAAATACATAAGTCAAAAATCTAGCGAGGCAGAAATTTCTGATCAGACTTGAAAGGAAGCTCTCAGGAATCTACATTTACCTGGAAACTGAGAGGCAAAACCTTGACTCCTTCAAAGCACAGCATTTTCAGGCACAGTTCTGAGGCTAGGAGTTTTCAGGCTAAATTTCAGAAAGACAGGACTGTCAAAAACTGCTAATCAGATAAAAGAAAGTACACGATCACTATGATTGAAGTGAAGAAACTCCAAACACTTTGTATTTTGAAGACTCCAGAACCCAAATTTTACCATGCACATAATGCAGAAAGGGATGCTACTGAAAGGAGATGAAGCAATTTTTTTATCCAGCGTGATTATATAATCTCATGTTCTTCCTCAGACTGAAACAGGGTAGAACAGGAAATATTTCTCACAAAACAGAAGGTATGGTGTTGCCACAGGAGTTCAGAATTACCTGATTTGTCTTAGGCAAAACGATTGGATTTCAGAATTGCACTCAGGCCAGAGGAAGGGTAAGACCTAATAAGCAGGGTACATCAGAGCAGTCAAGTTAAAAGATTGAGTACACGCTATGGACACTTCCTTATCAGTACAAAGGCACATATTTATCTTGGTTTTTTTTTCCAGTGACAGCACAATATAAACTAAGGGAATGTCTATCGCTCTTCTCTCTGTGGCTCTGAGCACTTCAGCTGCATCAGAAGCAGAGTACAACATACAGCCTCAAACAAGGGCAACTTGCAGCTGCACTTGCTCTAAGAAAGCCCTTAAGAAGTAAAACATCTTTCTCAAAATAGATGCAATCTTGTTACTGTTAAAATGAATGCTCTGATTTATAGAAATTATGATTCTCAGGGTCCTCCAGGTTACATACAAGTAGAAGTGAAGGTAAAAGACATCCTGTAATGCATTTCAGATGAGAACTGTCTGAACTAGATGACTTAGAAAGAATGCTTCAAGACAGAGAGGTGTTAGCAAAGATAAGAGTATGCTACAGTTCCACAAACTCCACTAGAAATGCTGTCTGAAAACACTGCTGCTCTGCTAAACTAGATATTGTTAGCATTTTGCACAGATTATTTCAAGATGTGGCAAGAGTTATTAGCTGCAGCCTGTCGCCTACTATGGCCTTTTTTCAAATTCTAAGACTTTTAACTTCCGAATTTTTTTTACAAAATAGGACATTACACAACTGTTTCATCTGCAAATAGATGTAGTTTACGAAAACCAGGCTAATCCACTTGCCTTCTGCAAAACGCTTACTAGCATGAACCTACACTTGCTTCTCATCCGCTGCCACTTAACTTCCAATCACTATTTTGACATTGGCAAACTGTACCTGCATTAGAATGAAATCCTAACAGCCCTAAAAAGAACCAATCACTCACTGCTCATTCTCACTTCGAGAATAAGAAATTATAACAGTTGCTTTCCACTGATTTCATGTTACACCAAATCTAAATTTCCACACTGCTGTTAGAAATTTATTCCTCAGTCAGAAACACCTGCTCAAAAATTTAACAACAGTTTTTCAATAGAAACACCCAATGAGTCTGCTCTTCACAGCTTCTCTCATGCAAATTTCAGACTATGGATTAGAAACCTGAAGCGACACTATTTCACCACAGCTTTTTTATACTGCAGGATACACCAGCAAAGTCCCCTCAACAAGTGGGTGTAGAACGTTAACAAAACGAAACAAAGGAGAAAACACAGAAAGAAGGTATCATTTCAGTTAAGGTCATACATGTCAGAAGATCAAAAGTATGCCATGTGTAATTAAAAAGTTTTCAACAGCTCTCATAATATCATTCCTACAACCAAAAACAGAAATCTTCAGCTCATAAACAGTTCTCCCTGAGTTATTATGGACAGCTGATACAGCTTATTTTTGTTTAAATAAAAAAGAAAAGGAAATCATGATCATACCACCTACCTCTACACAAAAGCCTTTTTTTTTTTTTGCAACTGTACTGCTGTAATCATATTGCAGATCCTGTTCGCCTCTAGCAACAAAATCATGTCCAGTTAAGACATATGATAGTGCTAAAATAATATAGTGATGAAGTTCTTCCAACTTCAGTAACATCTTTCCATATGAAGCATAAGTCTGACTTCCTATGATATTCTAGAGATAAAACCTTGAATCTTGCTCAGTAACTTCAAAAACACAGCTCAGTGTGGAATTGCACTTTTCCAGGAAGAAGCCAGAACATTCTGTGATTCTTCTTTTCTGACATGTTAATTGTTCTTCCATACACAAGGAGAACAGAAGCAGCGGCGTGCCATATTTATTCAATGAAAGTTGAGCCACAGGGGTTATGGTACATTCCTTCTCCAACATCAGCCAAATTATCTCAGTGCCCAACTTTAAGAGGGTGCAATAATACTCCATCATTTGAGAATGCTGGGAGGCTTATGAATCATTTTAACAGCATGAAGGCAGATTGAGATCATCTCCCTGTTATAGGAACCTGGAGACAAGCGGCAGCCCCGGTGAATCATTTTCATACGTCCTTACTCCTCACAATAACCTTAAAGAGACACTACCACACGTCTCAGTCTTCATTCAGCACACACAGGAACTTGCCAGGATTGAAAGTGAGCTTATGTTGTGGCTGCAGTGATACCCACTATTTTCTTTAGATATTTACATATATTTATAAGGTTCCAAATTGGGTCATTGTGTCTACCAAGAAAACCCACGCTCCCTGAAATCTGTTTTAGGGAAAAAGGAAAAATACGTAGATGTAACATTTGTAGTCATGAGAAAATGCATGACACACACATACTAACTTGAGCACATTTGACTGCAACACTCCAGAAAGATGCTCTTGAACATTTCCCTGTAAAGTCATTACTACCAAAATTAGGCACCTACACATGCAAACTCTGCATACAAACCTTCCCATACATGTAGGTATTTCTTTAATAAAATGAGAAGGCCTTAGACACAACAGAGTGGCCAATGATGAAAAAATGGTGATAAATTAATTTAATTTTAATGAGAAAACTCATGACCCCTGGAAAATCAGTGTATTTGAATAAAAGATGTCAGCCTATGTTCCTCCCAGAAATATAAACCTTTAAAGCAAGGTTTTTTTATTTTTCTTTTTTTTAAACTAATTTTTATGAGAAAGGATGGATCAAACCCTCCCTTTTAAAGAAAAAAAACTACTCATCTAAATGTGAGGCCACTGAAATTCGGCTGAAGTTTCATAATTTCATTAGTAGAAAGTTTAGATGTTTTTAGGAAAATACCTCAATTTTATTTTCAGTTTGACTCAAAATAAAACAGCCTGAAAATACCTCAATTTTATTTTTGGTTAGACTTTAAGTAAAACAGACTGAAAATACAGCAAGAGAAGGGCTGCCAATTTCCATTCGGTAAGCAATACTTACACTTCTCCTTCCAATGTCACAACAGGAAGTGTAACTGTGTTTCTAATTATGCCATAGAGATTTCTTACATTAAGAAAAAATAAAATACAATGCATATCTCATTAAACTACTTGGAGAAGGTAAGTAGGTCTATCCAAATGGCAGTTTAGGGAAGAGAACTATCCTCAGTTTTAAAATCTAATGTTTCCCGAGAGCATCAGCAATCAACACTACCTTAACTTCCACTCTCTTTGGAGTCACTCACGAAAGGAAGGAAGGTTGAAGAGAGAAAACGTACTTTGAACACAGCATCTGCGTGAGCAGCATTTTTGAGATCTCCTAGTCAGCAGTGCTTTAAAAATGGTATTAATTTTTGTTTGGCTCTGCCAAACACAGCAGCTGATGCCATGTGTGGCTGCAGATTCCAAGGACAGCTGTCCAGTGCAGGTTTGGGTAGTGGTGAAAGCCAGGCAGGGCAGGAACAGGGGCTGAGCCAAAGAGCTCCCCTCATTCTGCCCTCATTCTGCCCCAGCACAGCCCAGCAAGCACTTGGAGGTGCAGAACTCACGTGGCAGTGCCTGAACCAGGATACCCACACCTCACAGATGTGAAAACGGCGAGGTGGTGCCAGGGAGTGCATTGGGGGAAAGCAAAGAAAAAGACAGTCATAAAAGATGATTAGCAATTCAGAGACTAAATCTCCAATAACATTTTGATGCTTTGGTAGAGGTTCGTATTTTAAAAGCACAGAGTAATTCAGGCCATTCTGAAATCTGCACTCACATGATAAGACTTTTTTTCATCCAAGTGAGAGGTCCACCTCAATACAGAAACTGAGGCACAAGGTATCACCCAATCCAGACTACAGGATGACACCAGTACACAATGCTAAGCAAACACCAATTACTTTGGCCCCTCTTGCCACCCAGATATTCCCAGGCTGTGGGTCACATCCTCCTAGAGTCTGTTTTATTACAGTAGTGGCATTCAAAGTAGTATTACAGCAATATTATCTTTGCTGGTAAATGAACTGGCAAAGCGTCAGTCTCTCAACAGCCTTCAAGACTGGAAGAGATGCAACAAAAAATTCATTATTAAAAAGATCCAGCAAAAGAAGCTATACACTGACTGACTTCAGACTCATGCTAAACACCAGGCAAAGCACCCTTGGCATTCTCTCAGGATAACAGAAATGCTCTTCGGTTCCTGAGTCATGAGGTAAAAGGAGCTTCAGAAGTCATGTTCAAACAACCAGAGACATTCAGAGCAACTGCCCCAGGTAAATTTTTAATGCTAGCAGGAGCCACTGTTGCCAGGCAAGAAGCGTGTCACTATATGAGAGTGAGTAGCACCGGGAGGAAGCAGGTGTGGGATTCTGTTCCTGGCCCACTTTAAAGGGATGTCAGTGTGCTCTAGGATTGTGACAGACAGTGGCATCAAAGGTTTGGCAGGATGTGCCGGAGGGCTTCTACTTGATCCTTCTTTTAAAGAAGCGCCAACAAGCTCTGAATGATGGAAGCAAGCAGGCCTTACAAAATACACATCCTTATCAGAATTCTTCTTCAGTCTAGGAAGAAATATATTTGGAAGAGTTTCAGAAAAGGCAGGTTAATTTCTGGAGTGGCAAGCACTGAGTAGGGTACAGAATCAAGAGGAAAACAGTTGGGTCCCCAGAGGGCCATTTGGTCAATGGAGACTTTGTGCTTCCCTGGCCACAATATAATATCTGGGTTTTGTGCCTACTGTGGGAAAACAGCAGAGCACATCTGTTCTGTTTTCAGAGGACAGAGTCAGAAACCTGGCACTCCTGACTTCGGGGAGTCCATGGCCAAGCACATCCAGCATTGGAAACTGGGAAATTAATGTCTTCCTCTAAAGTACAGGAATGTTTCCATAAGAAAAAAAAAAAAGAAATATTACTTCAAATGCAGGACTTCATGCCATTTCGTTTAGCAAGTCCCACAGTCATTTTGCAATTGTAAATGGCACAAATACCTGATGAGAAGGTGAGGGCGAATTCATTTTAAATGCTGCTCAAATAGAGGAGCTGTTTTATTTCATATAGTCTTCTTTACTTCCTTCTTGAATGTTTTTGGGCAAGTGCATTTGTCTCAACATGTTTTTAATGTAAGTTAAGCAAGATACATGTGAGTTTGTAAAATGTAACAGAAATAACAAAGATTTTGCTCACTTAACTCACGAACCAGTTTCTAGTGATAAAAAGGGTGTCAGTTTTACAGATAGTTTTCAGTTTCAATGTCATCACTACTTGATTCTTGCAGCATGAGGATTTGTTTGACTTCCTCAACAGAGATGGGTCAAAAATCAGATTCTGTTGATCAGACCCTTAAAAAAATCAGCAGCTCCTACTTGATTCATGCCTGCTACCTAGAGGCCTTCTCCTTTATTTAACCATTCCTTTCATTTGACCATGCACTCCGTGCCTTCTTTGCTAGAGAATTTAATCTATAAGAAATCTGTAATGAGGATATAAGAACATATTCTATTTCAAACTCACAAAGTAGCAGAAAGAAGACAGAACGCAAATCTATGTTAATCAATGGTGTCAGGACACGCTACAGCAACGGCAGAGGTGTTCCAAACAATGCATCCTGCCGATCTTACTTCCATAAAGTTACATGGAGCCAGGAAACACTTGAGATTGTTACTCCTAAATTGGAGTAGACAATTAAGATTTTTACTACTTAATAGGAGAAGACAACCTAAGGATTACTTAAAAGCCAATGGACCTAGTCTGAAAATACACATATAAAAGACAGAGGTTCACAGGTCCAAACATATGCATAGCTTGTATCATGAAATGGCTCTCTACAAATGAACCCAGTAATTTCAAAGCAAAATCAAGCACACAATTATAGTCACAAGATTTATTCAGTATGTCAAGAATATGGTATTTAAACAATAGTATTGGACAATACACCAATTAATTCAGTTTATTAATAATTTGGGTAGCTACAAATAAAGATTGATTATGTACCTGGTTTCAACAGCAGGTTCTGAATACTGCCTCCTGGACGTGTGACACTTGGTGACATTTAACATCTAACTGCAAAAGGCTGAGCACAATCCATTGCATCCATGCCCAGAAGAAGGGATGCTAAGCTGGATACAAGAAAAAACAGCAATCACAGCAGCAACTACACACTAGCACACTAGCACTGTTTGGAGAACAGAACAGAGACTTCTTCAAGCACAATTTCCCTCCTTCCATCCTTCCTTTCGACTTGGACTGAGTTATTTCTGGCATTACCCAAGACATGGATCATAAGGTTGAAATGTCAAACTAAGAACTAGAATATAATTTAGAGTGAAAAATATGTTTTTAAAAAAGTTGAGACCTGTCTTTATACATGGAAATTCTTTGATGTATATAGATTCCTTTAAACCCTGTGCTAGGGACAAGCAAATCCTGCTGTGAACACAGAATTGATATTTACAGCCTTCATTCTCTGCCTGCTTAGCTATAGTGAGAAGGCTTAGAAAAATTAAGAAAATATTAATGCTGTGAATCAAACAAACGTGCAAAATATTTAACTTTAAACCAAATCTACACCATTTAAGATTATCTCTTTTGTTGTAGAACATGAGGAATGAACTGCTACCAACTGCTAAGGAATAAAACAATATACACAAAATAAATCCCTCTCAACACCATGGCATGGAGCTTAATTCAAGCCATGTGTATGACTGAAGAAATAATGATTTATAATAAAGGTGTAAGAACATCATGAATAAAAGGCAAAAGTTCATTTTGGTTTTACTAAATTACCTGCACTGTTTGTATTTTGGCCAATAAAGGACTCAGATGTGGGTGTCTCAATGCAAGGTTTTCAATGGCCATTATCAGCACAGGGAAAGGCAGCATTGCCAAGAAAGTCCTTTTTCAAGTTCTCACAAAATAAATGAGCTCCATTTGGTTCTTTTAACTTTGACAGTAACTGCATCCATTGAAGTTAAGGCAGTATTTTTTCTCAATTTGTTTGCATTATTATTTTCCCATACAGCATCAGCCCACTGAAAATCATTGATCCATTCATTACAACCACAATTACTGCCAGTCTTGATATCAAACTCTATTCAGTATCTGAACAACAGTTAACTGATGAACAGAGTAGCATCCTGCAGAAAGCAAACTTAGGACCACATTTCAGGTTTTTGTAGAATACAGGCATCTCTACCAGGTTTAAAGCACTTACTTGAATACTTGGTTAACTTCTGGCTACATCTGCACCAAAGGCCACAGTGTTTCACAGATCACTGAAATATGATAGCAAAAGATAACTGCAAATTAAAGAACCATTTATTTATTTCTCATCTCTATGCACTTGTCAACTGAGGGTGAAAACACATCCCTGGAAATACCAAGTTACAAGATCATCAACCTGCTAAGCGCCCTGATAAAAAGCTTACAAATGTCAAAGAGATTGTTTGTCTTAAAAAAATCCACAATCACACACAAACACAGGAATCCAAGACAGTTCATAAATTGTTTAAAGGCTATGCCATAAAAATTGAGGGTTTTTTTAACTGAATTAAAAGTGCCCCTTGATAGAGTGAACTTGGTAATTTGATAATTTGTTCAATTCAGCTTGATTACAAGTCTGATACTTTGGCATTATCTACTTAGAAGGTACTGAACTTGTATTCAAATGATTGATATTAGAGCAGCACATCACTTGACAGACAGATCCTGACCAAAAACATAATTAAATCATTATACAGATAGGTATTGCTGCAAAACCAACCCTACGAGATACCATTAGTGGTCAAAGAGATGTCAGTGCTGTGACCTCTATCACAGATGTGCATTAATCAATGAGATACAAGAGCACCCTCCAACAGCTGCAGATTGCACTCACTCTTCACATACCCAGAGCAACCACACAGACAATAAAACTTTTCCTGAGTAAGGAAGGAGGACTAAAATATAAAGACTAAATTAGCCACCAGACTGAAACAAAGCCCACTAGTTTAAAAATATATGCACAGACAGCTAGTGACACTAAATGAGATTTGTAAGGAAAAAGCACAGGCATAACAGATGCTGAAGAAATCCATTCCCCTCTCTCACTGTTCCACAGTCCAACTGTAACAAGCCAAAATCTTAACAGAAAAAAACCAAACATAAACTCAAAACCAACAGCAACTTTATTTCATTTTTTTCTCATCTTTTATCTTCTGACATTGTATTTCAAATGTTAAAATTTCTATCAAAAAGTGTCGTTTTAACGAGCTAGCTATGTAACAACTGAGTTCTCTGCTATATGAGACAAATTACAGCATAGTTGATTTCTCTGAAACTTATGCACACTCATGAAGGCGATCTTTTGTTCTTTTCGTATTTTTTTTTCTTAAAGAAAATCCTTAAGAGAAGCAGACCATTAAGGACAAATGGTACTTAAGACTTTTACAATCACAGATCCTCCTGTGATGATAATCACATTAGACTAGAGTCTTCTTCTTATGAAAAATCAGGCATTTCCTTTGAGGGAAACTTAAAAAATGCTCCAACCACAAGGGAAAAAATAAAAAGAGGAGGAAAAAAAAAAAATACAGTGAGACCTTGTAATCCAGGCAGGCAGGCTTCATTCCAGGGATGCTGGGGATGAGGGAGCCTTTTTACCACAGATTCATTCAAAAGAGACATTGCATGGATAGGATGTGGTTAAGTCTCAAGACCTTTTTTTTTTGGTTTTATCTGTTGGTACACACACTTCCAACAGCTTAGACTTGCTCTTGGTCTGCAGGACTTTTCAGGAAGGTTCTGAAGTGGTTGTGCCTGCAGGCTACAGGATGCTGACACAGGGCAATCATCACCTCAACATTCCCACACATCTGGAATCTCTGCCAGGGACAGGATGCCTTACAAGATCCACCCATAGAAAATCCACATGAGGAAACAGAGAGAACATGCACGAAATCCCAATAAATTTTCCATTTTGCACCACTGGGGAAAATAATGCCAGCTCTCCTTCAAGGTTATAGGATGTCTGTCCTACAGACTGGCAGAATTTATCTGTCTTTAGGATTTTGTCAAATGTGGAAAAAGTCAGTCTCAAATTGAAAAGTGAGCACAGGAAGGGAGAGGCAGAAGCAAGGAAAACAGCATAGACCAAGAGCTTCATCACATTAAGACCCAAGGACAAACATCCTTAAATAAACATCCCTTATCCTCTGCTCTTACAAGTGTCCCAGTTAGAAGGTTAAGCAGAACGAATACTACATTTTCCTAATGAGTAACTAGCAAAAGTCATGGTCTTTTCAAGTCCACGTCAAGTCTGCCTATTGTGTTTTTTACCCTATTAAGAAAATTTTGTGGTTTGTTGGGTTTCATGTTTTGTATTTTCTTCCTAATCTTGCAGTCTTACAAATGCCCTTTTATTTACAGCTTGAATTTTCTCACCTCTAGTTCTAAAATTTCATGTTCCAAAATGACATTCCCTTCCAAATATAAGAACCAAACCGGTCTGTTTTGCTATGCCACTTCTGTGCACCCCTCATTATCACATGCTCTAAAAGCTGAACCTGTGACACAAAGGAGGCCCACAAAGGCCATCCAGATCATTCACTCGGTGAGAAGTGCTCTGCTGAGCAGGGACTGCAGCCCTGGCAGTGCTGCTGTGAGGGATGACCTCAGAGATGATAAGTGCTGCTGTCCTTTACTGTGCCTGTCACAGATTAATTCACTTGATCTGATCTGATAGTTCCACAGGGTGCTAACAGGAGCTAAGTGCCACTGGCAATAGGAACTGATTGGTTAAGGAAATGTCATTATCTCTGAAAAAATGAACTGATAAAAGACAATCATTTCAGACCAAGAGATGATGGAAGCAACTGATATATCACCATGATTTTTTTCTTCATTCATGTAATTCCCAATAATGTACATATTTGAGCATGTGCTTCCTCACTTGACTTGGTTCACTGTCTTTAGAACATCCTCTTTTTCTCTTGAAAGAGGATTTCTATTAAAGTCCACATATGATACCTTGTTTTACAGTCGCACTCACTGAGCTCAGTTAAAGAAGCAATAGAAAGCCCACGTCCTCTTGCACACAAGTTTTTATATTAAACTCCTCAAAAATAGTAAGAGTTTTGTTTCCAAATTATTAAGTTCTGTGACACCAAAGATCTTGAGTAACTTTGCCATCAGAGCATACTTTCATGATTATCAAATAATTTTTCAATATACTACAGACACATACTACTTCCATGGTATTCATTCTTTCTACTGTGAACATAAGACTGGAGCCTAACTACTTTATTCTTAGCCTTCTCTGCCTCCATAATAGCCACTATTATAATCGAGTGTGATCTGTATCAGTGATGTTCCTTAATTACATTAAACCTCAGTGGAGCACCCTATGAAAACCACTCAAAATCCTCATTTTTCCAAAGCAATCGTTACAAAACAATGTAGCGTGGTAACATACATTAAATAAATGTTAAATATTCTATCTTAGAAAAACACAGTCTAGCTTTGGTTAATTTTAGAAACACACAAAACTTCAGTTTCAAGAAATTGGAATTTACATTGGTGTCAAAAAAAATTCTAACCCCACGGGACAGAAGATCATCCTAATTAGGACAGCTGTTCCTTTTTTTTTTCTGCTATCTATGCACAAATTCTGATGCAGCACAGGCTCTTTAGTCCTAAAGTTATGCAATTGAGTACTTCTTTTTTTAATAATAATTCAAATAATATTTGATTTTAACTCAAATGTTGGTTTTAAATTATCTTCATTAAGAAATCCAGAAAACAAAAACTTGGTGCAATAAATTAATTTTGTGAACATTTTTAGAGTGCATCTTCAAAAGTTATTAATAATTAACGTGATCAATAAAGAGTTCTTAGTTACCCAAGCACAATGATTATCACAATTATTACAAGCCATAAATTTATTTCCCTATACTTAGGGGCTAATGCACATAGTTTGGTCCTTCCATGAAATGTTTCTGATCTTCTCCCTTAGAATTGTGAGAATAAACTACATCTTTAATTACTCTGGAGAGCAGGTTACCAAATTACAAGCATATATTAGACGACAGCAGAAAGAAGTAACATTTGCATTCTCTTCTCTGGTATTTTGACAGTTTGCAAAATGCAAGCGAAAGCAAATAATCTGTGAATTCAGATTATTGTTGTCTTTATGATCTCTTTCACCTACGTAGTTTTGTGCAAGAACTTAAATAGATGTGGAAGTTACACATTAACATTTTTAAAAGTGTTAAATCTATTAATTAGTTGCAAATCCCATGTATCTGATGTGAGAAAGAAAAAAAAAAAAAATCAGAACCTAGATGCTTAAACTCACCAAGAAGTTTAGGAATGACATAGTGCTTTTATAGAGCTCATTTAATATAATTAGGATGTAATAACGGTGTAGGACCCACACAGACTCTCTGCAAACACAGGATAATGCTGCATTTTCCTAGTTTCAGTAATTCCCTCAACTTCCTCCACTATAAATGCTGGACATAATGCCTACAGCTTAAAAAACAACTAGAAAATTGTACCTTTAATCGTCTCCTATTGTTTCTCAGTGATTCCATATTGCATTTGTTTATCAAAGCCACTCATACCACCCTCACTTTTCTTCCTTTCTGCCTCATTAGAGGATATTTAAGGACATAAACTATCCATTTCCTTGTCAGGTTCAAATTAGGATGCTTATTACCTGATCAATCAATTACTCATTCATGTCAATAACTACTTCACATCTCTCCTCATTTCAAGACTTCCAACTACCTTCCCTTTTACTACACAGGGCAGATATTATTCCCCTGCTTCCCTTTACTACGACAACATTTCAGATACACAACATCTTAGTTTAGTTGAGCATCTGTCATTTGCAGCCATCAACTTAATTATCCATACTAGAAGGACTTTTATTTTGAGTTGGAAATATTTCTTTTTAAACTAGGGATTCAAACTGAGATGTTGCACCTGAACATGGCATCAATTGGACTCTGCCTACCCAAACCAAACATCTTTTAAAAAAATGGACCAAAACTGTAAGGATCAGAACAGCAAGCATTGGTGTATATTTATATTGTTTGGTGGGTTTGTATAATAAAACATTTAAAAGATACAAGTCTTGCTTAGTTTAACAAATTGCATTTTTGAAGATTTAACTGTGGGCTTGCACAGTACTGCTTCTACAGTCCAACATTTAAAAGAACACAACACCTCAGGACATAAGGTCAATGAAACTCCTTGAGATCAAATTTATTTTTAAAAAATAAATATGTTCATGTACCAATCAGTACATAATAATCTCATATTAAAATAAAACCCAGAGAGTGAGCAGCCTCATGTGAGCTAATTTCCATTCCTTTATATTCAAGTTCATCTCTTCTGCTAATTCATTTATATTATGGTTGTTTAATTTTTCTTGTAAGCTCACTGCCTTAATTTGAAGGCTATGTTTTGGTCTTTCTACAATTATACTCATATTGTTGAAAATTGCATGGAGATAACTTGTCCTTTTTCCAGGTGATATATGAACTCCTAGATGAAGGCTTGCATATCACTCCATTCAAAAAAGCATTCATAATGCTCACTTCAATAATTTACCAAAATACGTGTCTGCACAAAGCTATTCCACTCTGATAAAGTGTACACATTGCTTTTTGAATCCTCCTTAGACAGCTGCTTTTGTTCAACAAATCAATACAGCAATTCTCATTTAGAGCTTGATTTAAAATTATATTTCTTTTAATGTCAATGTTTCTTGCTATATTTTGTTCCTCTGCAAAACTAATTAAATGAACGTTTATTATGACTTTCTTTTCCAAATCATTCATCTTTCTAAATTATGGATTACGACTGCATTTACCCTTCCCAAGAAATGAATCCTCCCAGCACTATCAAAAGCCATTTGATTTTCACAAATATTACACATTTTCTCAGCTTTTAGGCAATCATTTTTCACAAAGGATCTTGATATAAAAATAAAAAATTGTCTCAAAATTTTAGTTCTAACATTCTGTCTTCAACACACACTGTAAGGTTTATGTTAAGAAAACTATCACATAATTTTACTCCAGTGTAACCAGAGCCCCCTTGACTGGCAGAGACAGATTGAAAATTGAACTGTCTCACTTGTGGTGTCTGTAATTTCTGGGTTTGGTAACTCTTTCCAAACCAACTCTGATAATTAATGCTGAGAAAAAAGGGAAGTCAGAGGAATTACGCTGTGAGGCACTGCTCCCTGGGCATCCTTCCTACACAGTCACAGTCACACAGAAGGGAAATTAAAAAACAACCATTTGAAAACATAGCCATTTAAGTACACCAAAGTACTTAAAAAAAACCCCAAAACAACCAAATCTGCAGCAACTGAAGCATTGTGGCACACACGCAACAGACATTCCAAAGGTGTGTGTTATCACTATGCCAGTTTGATGGCATCTCATTCCTGTATCCGCAATGGATAGTGGAAGTTTATTCAGACAGAGCAAACCAAAGCACTAAGCTTCATCACTTCAAGGACCACTGGTCCCTGACAACTTGTGACAAAAAATGTCACAGTCAAAGGCAAGAAGAAAATTCCAAGTGTACACCAAAAACTACAGTTTAAGGCACTTTCCATGCTGTGCAATAATTTGCTCACTACTGAGGAGTGAACACAGGCTTGTACCACAAATGCAGCTTGTCCATGTCAACAGTACATGGCTGAAGAAGCTGCAAAGGCACCACAGTGAAAAGCTCAGATTAAAAGAGCTGGCAACCAGCTTTAGGAAGAGGTTGTATCATAAAGCACAGAGGAACTGCACTGAAAACTAAAACTGACAGAAATCACTCTGGGACATCAGATAATAAAAAATGCACTAAAAACTCAACAGAAATAGATACAGAGTACCTTTGAATGCCAACATCCTTGCAGAATCCTACACAAGTCTTTGAGGACAAGTATTCACTAAGTTACCAGTGCAGTTTTATACAAGTCCATCTAGAAATGTTATTTTTCTTACAGTAATATACACTAATTCAGTAATTTATTATTTATTAATGGCAGATAAGATCCTGGTTCACTTTGCAACCAAGATTTGTAAGTCAACTTATCCTCCTATTAGCAAGAGGTGACATGAAGAATTTTGGGGTTGGTGATGATGGATGATGAGAGCAGCTGACATGATGGAGGAGCCCAAGACTAAACTCCACCAGCACTGCTTTTTGTGCTCTGCAGCAGCAATGCTCAGGGCCAGCAACTCTTAATACTGCTCTTCATGCAGTTGTTATCAGTGATCAACAGATGATACCGCTGGGTATCACTGAGAAATGGGCTGGCTCATTTCCTTCAAAGACCATAACCTAAGTGTCAGAAACTGCTGCAACAGGGAATTAACTGACACTCAAGGCCTTGGGACAGCACATTAACACAGAATGACACAGGACCAAAAAAAATAAGAGTAAAAATACTGGTTGCTATCACTTTAGCCAGCTGCTACGAATCACTAACACAGTGTGTATAAAGCTGTTTTAATATTCATCATTTCAGGATTTTAGAAATGTATTTTAAAAATTTATGCAGGACATTTTATTCCTGAAGTGCATTCATTTTTCTGTCTGTAATACCACCTTATGAATAAGCCCAAATGAACAGGCATGTTTCCTTTCTCTTTATGAAAGCTGAATACAATGTTAACCTGGAGAAAATTCTAGCATTTTCAATACACTTTGAACACTGGGATTGAAATCGCAGTCAATTTTGCCTACCAATTATTAGGCTTCCTTAAAACTAATTAAACCCAAATATTGTTTATCTCTAATCAATTTCAATATGATGGGAAAGAATTTGATACTTTATTTCTTCATCCAAGGGCAAATACACAGCACAATCTGCAAGAGACTACCTCAGAGACGGGATATAGAATTATCTACAATTACACTACAACCTCACCAAAATTTATCAGGCCCATACACATTTTCACTTAATTTTCCCCACTGTTTATATTAATTGTTCATGAAGATTCAACATAGTCATTTAAAGTGAGATATTTCTAGAAAACTTAGTGAAAAGCAAGATGTGCAAACTACAAAAAACCCTACAAAACCCAAAAACTATACATATTTTTAAGCCCTCTGTGATGAAACGATGCATTGGTAATTTCTCAACAAAAGCTATTAATTCTGTGAGCAATGGAAGTGATAAAATTCAGTTGCTGATCAGATATAGAAGGTGTTTGTGTTTGATGATTGACTTTGCTGCCCTCCCAGCTTCATTCACCAATGGACTCTTTCTGGAGCTGAGGCATTTTGATATCTGTTCTCTCTTCTGAGAGGTTCCCATAATACAAGCATTGGAAATTCTCTGCCATCTTACATGAAATCATCTTTGAGATCTCTTAGCCCTTAATCAAAGTCAGCAGACATGGTGAAAAAGTTCAAATTCTAGGTTGAAGTTGACAGAGATGGAGAAAACACCAATTCATAGAACTTCTAATCTCATTCACACAAGCTAAAAATGTCTCAAGGCCAAACTTTTAGTCCTAATCTCTTCTAGTAGCCCTGTCTCCCAAACTCAAAACAATGTTATTCAGGTTATTTAGACTGTAAAATATATTTGGGGGAAGTGTAATTGTAATTTAATCACTGATGCACTAACAAGCTGAAGTAAAAAGAATGGAGTGATGTTCAATAGCTATATTTAAAAAATAACGACTTCTTTTTTTAATTGGTTTTTCTTTAATTGTGCTATATACAATCATGTAATAAAATATTAAATGATACATAATTCAAAAACTTAATTTAAAGCTCTATTACATTGTTTCTTATACAACAGCTATTAATTTTCAGACAGCTCCTATAAAGATTTACTGAGTTAAATCACACGAGGAAAGAGTGAGCAATCCTGATTTACATTAAAATAGAGGAAAATGCAACAGCTCTGACATTTACCCAAGTACCCAAGTTATCCTCAGGTACTTGGGCTCATCTCTCATTTCAGTGATTAAGTTGTTCAGAGAAAAACAGCTCCTGTATGTCACATATAGATTAGTCTGATGCTTGCCCAGTGAGTTTTCTGTCAAATCTTCCTGACATCCCATGCTCCTGTGTATTTTTTAATGTATTATTATTGCTCAGAAACATGGCAGCTGAAGGGGCAGGAGAAACAATACCCTCCAAATTAATGTAAAAATATCTCAACAAATATTACATTAATTATTTCATTCAGGCAGTCACATTCCATTCAAATTAAGTAACCAACAGAAGCATCCTGGCTGGAACGAGAAAAGAAGGAGCAAACACTTCCTGGAACACTACACAGTGTCCAGGTAATAGCAGTGGTCCAATTCACCCATTTCTATACAAACATGCATTGTAGAGTTATAGAGCAGCTAATTCATTTAACTGAAATTTAATTGTACAAAAATAACATTTTCAAAGTCATTTCTACTTTGTTACATATAAGAATTAACACATTTCTATCTATTTTTTTCCTGACACAACTGGGAAAATATTTGTACAGAAGGTGAAGGAGCCAGACCTGCAATGTCTTTTCCAGTTGCAGTACTGTGTATTTCTGTTTCCATGAGATGCAAAAGCTTAGCAATAAATTTCTGTTTAGCCAAATACATTTTTTAACAGATCTCAAATTTCCTTTAAATTTATAACCAACTCCATACATATATGTGTTTCCATATATGCAATCAAAATATTTTAAATTTGAGATCAATAAAAAATTGTCATTGAAAAACAAAAGTGTATGGTATTGTCTAAAAGAACTACAATAATGCAAAACTTTCAATTAATTAGATAGTAAAGAGCTATTCCTCAGTTTAGACATTCCCCCTTCCCATCCTGCAAAGTCTTACTCAGACCAGAATCTGGTTTGGCTCTGTCACAGTCAGAGAAAGGCTCAGCTGAAGCCCTGATCACACATGGTTACAGGTAACACAACTGCATGAACGACAACGCACGAAAATCTGGCTGGGACTGACATTGGCATCCATCAGCCAAACAGTTCCAGACTTGGCTTTGGTGCAGCCAGAAATTCACAGGAACCACTCCCTACACACACCTAAGGCACGGCAGGAGCAGTGGTATCCCCGACTCAGAGGCATTATTCGAAATACTGAGTTCAGGAGAGCAGCGAGCTCCTCACACCCTGCGTGTCTGCCGTGCATCACTTCACCTGAACCAACAACAGCTGCAGCTGTCCTATCAAACGTCTGCCTTCAAATTAAATGTATTTTATCTGTACGTAATAAAAAAGGGTTGATATACAGTGTCTGACAAAAGAAAAAAGACACCACACACTATCTACAGATTCTGATAGACAGCAAATGAAAATAATTCAAGCAACCAAATGCACTTTGTGGAAGTGGCTTATTTCACTGAGTAGGCTAAACGTATTTTGAGGAAGGATTACATTTTGTTTGGCAATTTATTTTATTGACAAAGCGTATTTCATCAGATATTGCTTCGCATTTTGTAGACAAATGCATGTTGTCAAATTTCCTATTTCCTTTGGTAGATGAAAAGCATTTTTCCACAGATTCTACACTTCTCTAGAGAGCACAATGAATTCCACACAACAGTAGTTTCTGTAAAGGTGTGTGTATTACAAGTTTTTTTAAAATAGTAAGATAATTTTAAGATAAGAGTACACCTGGAATATATAATGAAAAGGGGTTTTTAGTGTTGATATCTGAGTGATTGTGATCTGTCACAGTAATTAATAATCATTACAGTAAGATTAAAAAATAATTAAATCAGTGTCTAAGTAATTTGGGGTTCTGTGATTGTAATGTATGGAATATTTTTACTGAAAATTTACCCTCAACTTAGAGTAACTATGAAGTCTTAGAGTGGTTGTTGCCAAACATTTGAAGACATTTACTCCTCACTGCTTTCCTTCCGATATATTTTCTTTCATTCCGGGAGAACAGCGTCACTACACTCTAAATAGTGTCACAGACAAAGGGCCTGTTCTAACTTTGTGACAGAACTAACCTAAGGCAATTAATTCAGATTGTTTGTTAAAATCAGACTATGAACAAACTAACCAAAACAATCCTCTCCTGGCCCCTGACAAACCACACACAAACCACAGATGAAATAGTCCTGTCAAGAATATTGATTCAACAAATTACGTCACATACTCTTCATGCAGAAAAAAAATCCCAACAGATACTATGAACATTCAGTCCAGTTAAAGTGCATATTTAACCCCTATATTCTCATGTATAATTCAAAATACTAACTTTACACATGTAATTTCTCTTCTTTGTTACCAACTGTAGTCATTTCAAGTTAAATTGGAATTTGACTTGAAACAAAAAAATCATGTCTCATTCTCATTAGCTTTAAACTGAGTGGAATTCATTATTTCAATATCAAAGAAGTATTCTTCATGACAAGCCTGTCTTTAAAAATAACTTGTGGACAGACATCATGAAGAGCTGCAGAATTATCAGCTATTTTACCTTCAGGGGTAATTTACCAGGAATGTTAAAAAGGCCCCCATTTGCTACAGGAGCATTTGAAGAACTGTGTCCATTATACTGTGTAGGCATTCAGAGTACTTTCTTTTTTAGTCAGTGTTATTTTTTTAGTCTACTTTAATGACAAAATATTTAGTAATTTTCTTCTAAATTCTCTCTTAATCAAGTAAGCAAATCTATGGACAGTAACAGACAGCTTGCATATGAAACAAACACACAGAGAGGACAAAAGAAAAATCTGCAATTTCCTCTAAAATTCCCTGCAGGAATCATCCACATTTATTCAAAAAGAGCACCAAAATGTAAGCAGTGATTTTCCAAAATCCAGGAAACACCATGACAGCTGGTGCCAAGGGAAATCTTTGAAATGGCTGCATGGTCAGCAGAGGAGACACCACATAAGTGAAATTTCTGCTTTTTTCTCAAACCAGCTTACTCTTTCTTCCACTTTGCAGTCACCAGCGTTCAGGCACTCCTACAGGACAGAGCATCTTGCAAGGAGCCATACTCATGACCATTATTTCTCCAAGTGACAAAGGGCTTCCTCACTGCCTTATTTGCAGCTATCACGAAAGAATTTGCACCATCTCCTGCTTCCCAGAAAAAGGCCTCCTACTCCAAGAATTCAACTAGGAGAGAATCAGCAGTAACCCAATGAACCAAAGCCTGGATGAAATGCATGACTAAAGAGTTCATATACTTGTTTTAATTACAATTGCAGAAGATCACACTGGCAGTAAGATTTCATTTAATTACTCTTATTCTACAGTGTCAACATTTGTTTCACCTACAATAAATGGAGTAAACTCAACACTGAGTAGGAGTAAAATTTAACTTACTTCAGTAACTCAGTTTAGACCAAGCAAGCACTCTGTCTACAGGGAGTCAGACACCCATTGCAGGCTGCCTCCCTGACTACACACCAGGACACCAAAGTTTTGTTCTTTTCTAGGACTCCTTCCTGCATCAAAAATACCTGTCATTTTTGCAACATTTTCCCTGGCCACAGCAGCTGAAAGCCTTCCTTTTTAAAGTCCTCCCACAAGAAACCTTTACTCCTCAGTCATATACAGAAGTTACACTGGGGTGAACAAGCAACAG
The DNA here is from genome assembly GCA_013396875.1 of Vireo altiloquus. Classification (NCBI taxonomy): domain Eukaryota; kingdom Metazoa; phylum Chordata; class Aves; order Passeriformes; family Vireonidae; genus Vireo; species Vireo altiloquus. The sequence continues at coordinate 1,165,371 of VZRF01005562.1, read as the reverse complement.
TGCCCAACTTCCCTGAAAGTCAGCCTCTCCCCTTTCGGCCCTGCCCAAATCAAGCTGCTTCACCTTCCTTCAGCACTCTCACCCCCAAAGAGCTGGATAATTAGTCCCACCTCCAACATACAACAAAGATTCTGCACTTACTGAGGAATCAGGGACTGTTTCATATTTGTATTTTTGATTACTCTGCACATCTAACTGGAAAGCAGATGATTCCACTCCTGCTTTAGCAAAACCTCAAGGGGAACATGGCCTGCTACCTGGAACTCCCAGGGCAAAAGCATTTGGGTAGCCTGCCCATCTGTCTCACGTGCTGGCCAGGTAAAAGGATTACAGACAGGGTTACTGCTCACTGCTCCTCCCAGCTCATCAGTTCTGCCATGGAGGAAGTTCTCAGTGTTCTTGGCCCTCACATGAGCTCCAGATGGGTCTTAGGTAAAGCTTCTCAAAACCATTTTTGCCATCGACACATGGAAAAAGGAGACTCAATCAGAATTACTATTCTCAGGGTTGGAGGGAGACAAAGAAAATAGGAAAGCATCAGGAAAAGTACAAATATGATTAAAGGCTGTGGCATAACACTAATCCTCTTTACCTTTTCCTTCTCCAAGTTTTGCTGGTAAATTCATGTCAAAGGCTTTGTTTTCTTTTTCCTGCTGTGTACATGCATGCTGCAGGAGAATGTGCTTGTAAAAGACCAGCCAGTTTATCTAGTTTAGCTCCAGTTGAGATCAAGGCTTCCCAGTTTCACCCATCTGAACAACTATTTTTTCCACTCAACACTGCTACTAAATCTCCAGGTGATGAACTTAGTAGATTAACACTACCAAGAATGAAAGTTCATTTTTTGCAGTGGTTTTCAAGTACATATGTGGGTCCATGCACATGCAGTTATCCTAAATGACAATCACTCAGGACTATGGGAGCAGCAAAGGTCCTTCCCTCTCCCAGTTGCACAGGTCACTGTTTCTCTTGGCTTACAGAGACCAGTCCATATCCTCCTTCTGCAGTCCTAACTCATTTCTTTCTACATCTCACCTAGATGTGCCAATTTCTTGTGAATTAGGAATGCACTCCTGGCCATACAGTAGAAGATTACATATAAGTAAACCATTTTAAAACCAAATAACACCTTTAACTTGTACAATCAAAATCCAAAGAAAAATATACAATAATGTGAAAAAAGGGCATCACTGTAAAACAAAGTCCATGTCTAGAATTAATTTTACCATTTCATATTGTAAATTGACATACAAAAATATATATTTGTAAGGCCATGCATATTTAGTCCTTTGTCTTCAAGGCAAACTCTTCACTGACTTGCTTTGAAGTCATAAATTAATAAAACATTAGATGCACATTGATACTGTGTATCTCCTCAATAAACCAGAAATAGTCAAGCTCACTCTTGTCTTTATCACACAACAACTGCATTATAAGAGCAGATAGATTATAGCTCACCTAACCAGCACAGGTTAACTAGATAGCTACACTTCAATTAAAGAAAAAAGCCAATTGTTGCATGTCTTATTATCATCCTAAAACATCTTGGCAACAACTAATAGCTACCCAATTCACAGAAATTGCTTTCATTATTTTTGAAGCAGCTACTTTCTTTGAATGTAATGGCTAAGAGAAAAGAAACATCTGTTTCTGTTGCTAAGGAGATCAACAAAAAAAAAGAGATAAGACAAATATTTAGGATTTTTTTTTAAAAAGAAAAATTCCTTCCACTTGGGTTCAACTACACGCTTTATAATCAGCGGCACAGCCTGCTATCACATAACAAAACATCAGTGTGTTTCTCTTTTTGCATTGTGACTGCTCAACTGCCAGATATTCTGCGTATTTATTCTGGGACAACACAGCACAACAAATGAAGATGCCTAGACACATTCACCAGCATCTCTCTGTCTTGAGTACCTGAAGATGCTCATCCTCAAAAGTGGGTATCTGCATAATAAGTTGGATTTCTGCTAAAGTGAGGAAAACTTAAACTGTCCATGAAATGTGCCACACGACAGTTATGGCAAAGCTAATATTAAAAAATAAGAAGATGCAGTCTTGTAAGGCAAAAGAAAAAATATATCTCTACTAGTAGGCAGATTGTTTTAAGGCACATGTTCACAGGACTGTAATTAAACTGGTGTTGTACAAGCACAGAGCAGACTGCCAGGGGGTATAAAAAGCTGGGTCAGTAAGGATCTGCACAAAGCAAAGCTGCTTCTGCTGTACATGCTCAAAAAGGTAAGGTTAGACCCATCTGCCAGTAAAACAGGTGGATAGGTGCAAGGTAAAATAAAGTAAAAATCCAGTTATATTGAGTTTATAATTTTAAATTAATCTGATAAAACTCATACTTAAGTATATTTTGGTTTCCTATAATAGATCATGTAAGACAATAGTAATCACGTTTTCCATTTCAGGTCACTGTCAAGGTGCCAACACTGTGAGACATATTTATGTAAATATAAATTTGTAAAAGGCCCAGTGACACTGAGGATAAATAATAGCTTGAAGACAACTAGCAAACCACAACCTTCCATGCACACAGCTCTAGTTTAAAAGCAGAGTTAAGAGTGTAGAACACAAAATATTTGTGTAATGGCTCATCTTGGCTCACAGACCTCCTGGAGTGGCACAGGGCTACAGTGCAGCACAGCCCTGTCACTCCCCATAGTCTAGTTTCAGTAATCCTCTACTGCATCATTAGCACCCTTGGAGGTCTCCCTATTATGCAAAACTGATTTATTCCTGCAAGGTGTCCTGCTTACTCCATGTCTCCTTTCCTGCAGTCAATACCAGGATGACACTCGAGCCTTTCTTCAGGCTCACTGTCCCCGATTCATGTCCCGGCTTCAGCAGCAAGCTCGTGTGGCTGTCACTACTGACGGGGTGGTGCTTCCCCCGTGCAAACTGGGAACGCTCAATATTTTGATTCTCACTGGGACTGCAGTTTAGTATTTATCTACTTCTTGTTTTCTTTCTGTTGCACCTGATTTTTGAAGATCCTATCCAAGCAGATATAGATTGCTGACTAGACGTTAACTTGTGATTTACCTTCAGACTGATTCACAGTCTGACTGTATTTTATAACCTTATTTTTTATTTGTACCTGCTACTTCTAGAAACACAAACAGCACAGCAAAAAGCAAAGGAAAAACCTGAAAGAAAACATCTATTTATCAATATTCCCTTCTCTTAAAGGCTTCTTTTTTCTTTTTCCTTAAATACACAAAAATAAGCTGCTCATGAAGGCAAAGGCACCAGCCTCGACTGGAATGAATGGAACTGAAATGCAGCTTTATCCACTCATTCTTCATATGTGTGCTCTATTTCACCAAAAACATTTATCAGACACCTACAAAGTCACACTATCTCAAACTCCAGTCACGAAGTAATTACAGACAGAGGGTTTCTTACAGGACAGATGCTGACTGAGAACCTTTCCCTTTTCACAAGGTAGCTCTGAAATAGTTCAGCCCAGGATTCATCATCAAACAGAAAGGGCTACATCAATCTCAAACATACAGAACTTCTTTTGAAACCCCACCAAGTTTCCAGGAAAACTTCAGAATCAGTTGCACGAAAATCTAGAATTGCTAGTGTTGATTTTTCAGTACAGGAAACGGATAAATAAAGAACAGATTACCAAGAGCACCACAGACAGGATTTTTCCTTCATGTCAGATGCCTCTGTTCAGCGCTTGCAGTAGGTTATACAGACTATTTCACATAGAACAACAATCTGTCATGAGCTGTAACTGTTTTCTTTGGGCTCTCCAAGGACAGCCCCAGAATGCACAGAATGTCATTTCTAGAGTTTCTAGGCAAGACCCGTCCCCCCTTCAGTCTCACTTTAAGAAGCATTGAGATGGTTATCCTGACATTTCCCGCAAGCTGCCACTCGAGGCCAGCCTGAATATCTACAGCATTTCCCCCCACCCTTTCAGTCCCATAGAAGGCAAAGGATGAGTTGTCTTTTTAAAATGCTTATGATATATATTAAAACTTGCCCTTAGTTAGAAAAATCAAAGGTCAAAGCTCAAATATTTTTTCCCCACAGAGCCTTTTTTACACAGAAGCTCATATCCCACTCACGTTTATGAAAAATATATGAATTATACAATGTCCTTTTTCACAAAAAATCTCATAGACCACAGAAGTATTTGAAGAATATATAAATTATAGAATGTCACGGCACAGAATGCAGATTATTGTTAATAAACTTTGTACCTGACTCCAAGAGTATTCTTATAAAATAGCAAATATTATCAGCATCTATTTATCAACTCTCACCTTCATATGCAACATAGTAGTCAGTCAAAAAAAAAAAAAACAAAAAAAAACCAAACCACAAACCAAACAGCAGGACTTCAAACATCCAGTTATGTTTTCCAGTGCATTTTTACTTGACCTTTAGTCATAATTTGGTATTTTTATATAGTTAGTTTTTCTCACTACATCCTTCTCAGTCTGAACACTTATATCTAGAGTCCACTAAAATGTTTTAAGATACAGTAATTTTTTTTTTTAATTATCCTAGACTTACTGTTCTGCTTGAATTATTCCCATCTTCCATACATCTGACAGAGGCCTGACTTTTTCCAAAGTAATATTCAATTCCTCATCTGCTCATGCAGTACTTGAGAAATGGCAGTGATTCATTTCCTCATATCAAATCTTGTGTCTTAAAAGAATGCTGCCAAATATTTCTCCCAACAAATATGTTTGCAGTGCTAAGGCCAATGTGTGGGCATGTGTCCTTATAAATTTAAAACTACTCCTAAAAGTAAATAGGTTAAGCCCCATCAATATTCTACTGAACTTCATAAAGACAAAAATGTAAAGAAATTGTACTCAGTGCTATGGCAAAATTTATAAAAGCATGGGCAACACCTTAATTCTACTTCTGTAATTATCACATTACAATGACCTATTTTAATTGCATATATGTCCGTGCTCTTTCATCATGCTTAATTTTTGCTGATAATTCCAGGACAGTGTCCATTTTTCTGTATTTATTTTTTTAAAAAATAAAATTAAAACAGTTTGTTGATGAATTGTTTCTTATTTGGGATACAGACGTCAGGTATGGGGCAAGGAATGGGAGAACAACACTGTGGCAATGCTGATTTATTGGTAAATTTATAATTTAGAGTAATTTAAGAAAGTTTTATGCTTACACAGGATGGTAATCTGCCTTTGCTGCCAAAAGAGTTACTCAAGAGAAAAAAACCAATAGCAGAAGTTGCACTGGTTTTGTGGCTGTATTTCTGAGTGCTAATATTTAACTTACCAAGCTCTGATTGTGAGTTTGGTGCTTACGAAATAAAAGATACAAATACTCAAGAATACATTATTTGTAAACGTTTGTTCCCTTTAAAAATCTTTGTAAACTAATAAATCCAACATGGTAGAGGCATCCCAGTCTAACAGGAAAAAGAGGGCTTCTTCAGCAATTTGCTCAAGTAGTTTTGACTATTCATACCAATGGGAATTTACAGAAGGTTTTCAAACCATACAGAATATGCTCTTTTATACAGAGTGGCAGCACTAAAAATGCAAAAAAATTTGAATCCTCCAGACCCAGAACTAAGAGCACAGAAGCTGGCATGATGAAGAGGCTGTTTTATTCCAAATCCCACAGAAGAAGGGAATTTACTGTCAAGATGCATAAAGCTAAGAAACTGAGTCGTCCCTTGAGGATAAGTCCAGAAGGGCTTTGTTCAAAAAGTTAAACTTGTTTTTTCTCTAAGGTAGTTACTTTCTAAAGGCTTTGATCCACCATGATGGGATGATAGCAGCCTTTGTTGAAAAGAAAGCAAATTTTAAAAAAACCCAAATCTAACAAATATGCTGAAATATTGATGTCGCAGCCATGGCCTCTGAAGAACACAGAGGATGCCAGAGAAGGACATGGTGGAGGGAAGTGAGTCTCGATAGTTGTTTGAGAACTGATGGTGAGTCTTTGACAGAGTATAAAGAACAAAAGGCAGAAACAGGCAGGGCTGAAGGGCTGGGCAAACCACACAAAAGGGTTTCCACAAACTGGGAAGTTACCAGCACTTCCTCATCACACCAGGAAATCCACAGGAACACAAGTTCAAGGGGTGCAATAAAGAACAGACAGTACCAGCACAAAAATGCACAGTCAACAACAGAACCTACAGCAGGCTGAAAACAAGTGATGTCACCGGCACCTGGAACAGAACCCAGGGCAAATTCCCAACCCCAGACCTGCATCTAAGGAAAATTCACATGATCCGTAAAGATAGAACAAAACCCTAAAGCCCTAAAATAAACCCCCAAATCAGCTGATGTATCACACTGTGTGCAATCTTGCAGTGCTCCTGTTGTTTCCCTGTCCTGAGGCTCTGAGAAGAGCCTTCTCTCACCTGGAGGTACTGCTGGAGATCCTCTAAAGCTAACACTTCATTGCTAGGGAGGGAAAGCTCTGCTCCTCATGTCCCAGCCTGTGTCTCAAATCAAACCCAGAGCAAACTGGGGATTGCTCTGATGGGGAGCAATAAGAAAAGTTTTTTCTTCAAGCCCTAAAAATCCTTCCTGGCCTCAATATTTTCCAGAGCAATGAAAGTGAGTAATGTTCAGGATCTAGACACCATTTTGAAAGTTTAAGCAGGCACATTCTCAACCTCAGTTACTGCAGGGAATTATGAATTTGGTTTCACGTTCAGCTTTGCTACTGACCTGCTGTCTGACCCTGGGAGATCACCTGGTGTTATTTTAAAAAACAGACAGCAAAACAAACAAACCAAGACTACAGCAGGGGATTTTGAAATTGAGCTATCAGGTGTTTTCAAATTTTCACCAAGGACCTACTTCTGCAACCTTTCCCTGACAAACTGCTGTTGAGATACACAGCAGAAGTGAGAGCTTCTGGACCAGTATCTTTTATGACTTAATGTTTTTTCTCCTGGAATTTGGTGTGGGAAGTACTTGTCAATCTGTTCCTTAACTATTTGAAGATGGGCTATGAAGATCCCTTAAATACATTAATATATACACAGAGCATATACAAATAACTTAGACTACACAGATACATTTATAACAGTCAATTATTTTTACATTTATAATCAACAAAACAGATTTCAGGAATCTTCTATTTCATATTTCTAATTATACAGAACTGACAGAAAACTGTCATGAAAGTTAGACTGTAAAACAATAAAAATAAATTTAAAAACCTCCACAATCACATCAGATTTTCTCAGTATACAGCATTACTTACACTGAAGTATCTTGTTTTTCTCATTTTAATTTTCTTACACTGCATAAATTTTGAAAATTTTGAAAATAAGATTCAGGCCCTTAGAGTAATTTACTTTTTAAGTATGAGGCATGGACCTTAATGGCCTAAAAACTGAAAAAGTACAGTCCTGAAATCAGAAATCAACCTTCCAGCAGAAAACATGTAATGACAACCAAATCAAACCATGCAGAAGAGTGGGCTGATTTTTTTTCAGTGTGAATGAAAGAATTCCCTTGGAATTTGATGCTTGCCATATCTAAACCCCACGGTTTTGCCATGCTTCTCAAGACAAGTGAAAGACTTTAAAATGTTATATTAAACTAACTCCAAATGAGAGATTTATTTTACAAAAGGCACAATCTAGAGGCAGCTTCCTATGAAATTCTACCACTGAATTTAATGACTCAAGTATGAATTCTCACGTGTATCACTGAAAATTATACTCAGCAAAATTAAAATCCAAAAGAGAAGTCAGATTTTTTTTTTTAAGTAGGTTTGGTTTGGTTTCCTTATGAGAATCTATCAACTGAAGGTTATGTTTCCTTTACTCTTAAGCCACTCCTAAAAGCAGGACAGCCCATTTCCACTGCTGGACACACTGGGGTAAGTGTGGTACTTTATATAATTACCTGAATTCCCTGAGCACATGTACAGTAGTAATTAAATTGTAGGGTAGTGAGCATTCTGACCAGCAGTTAGAGACACCACCAAAGAGCAGATAATGGGAAACTTTCACCTCTTTGTCTTTTCTCTGCACAGCTTACATGGTCTATATCCAGACACAGAACTTCATGGTGTGCAGCCAGTCATACCATGACTATACACAGACTAAATAGTTCTTGTTGGAATAATAAAAGCCTCATTTGAATGAAGAAAAATTTCTTTTGATGCCAGGAGCAGTAAATTCCTAACACCCTCATTTGATCCTGAATTTGCCAGAATGAGAAAGTCCAGCAAATGAACTTGATAGGAAGATAGGAAAAAGGCACATTGGTAGATAGGAAAAAGGCACATTTCTTTTAGTGAGGCCTTCTGAAGTAATTCAGTTGGGCTGGAAAAGACTGAAGTAGATTCTTTAAAGGAAAGTGCTGAGACAAATTGCTTTCCTCTACAAAAACACTTTCCTGCAGAGATCTTCCCAAGCACTTTTCAAGCATAGATGGAACCATTTTGGTCGACAATATAAACACATCTCTGAGCAAAACACCACACAAAACTCAAGTAGTGAGTACTCACTGACCAGGAGGTCGGCAGTGCTCAGTCTCGCAGTCGTTAGGGGTCGTGTCTTTAGATCATCAGGCGAGAGGGAATTCTTATTGCAGTGGGAAGTGAAAAGCAATGAAGATCTGTCAGAAAGAAAACATGTAACTTTCAGGCAAAAAGTCCTCTAAAATACTAGCAGTAAGCAAAGGCTTTAACAGTGTTCTGGTACTTATCTCTCACAGTTTTTAACTACCAAAAGGACCCTGCAATCTAACTACACCAGGATGTAAGAAATAAACCTTCTACATTCCTCTTTCCTTATGCTTCCTAGTTTCCCTACTCCCTGTCCCAAATGCAGACACTCAAGCAAAGAGATTGCTTAGTAATTTAATTTTTTACACTGCTAAAACTATTAAATAAGAAGGGACCACATCTTCTCTACTCTGTTCAAAAGAACAAAAAGACATGATGAACTTAAACAGCATTCCTCAAAACTTTTGCATCAAGATACTTTTTCCCATGGAATTTTTATTACAAAAATGTTTAAATTAAAATACTCTTAGATGTCACCACTTCACAGACCATTTGTTGCTTTTTCTGACAATTTATTGTTTTCTTTCTCAGTATGCAATACCTTCTAATACCTGTTGATTCCCACATCTTCTTCAGAATTTCTATTATCCACAAAAGTATTTTTGGAAAAACAAATATTACTTAATATGTCCACAGCCTCAGCAATTTTTACCTGGTCAATTAAATGATCCTGGCATAGCCAAAACCATTTGTAAGATGACTTTGAAAAAAATATGTTTCACATTGCAGTATGAAACTGAACAAGAGAAAGTGATGGTGAAGAAGTGATTAGTCATTCTGCCAAAGAAATTCAAATTGTTGATGGCAGCCCACTCAAAAGAATCCAAAATCCTCACAGGCTGGAGGGAGGAACAGATATGTTAACCATCAATATTAGAGCCAAATGTTTCATCACAAGTATGTACAAAACCCTATAAAGACAAGCTAATGCTTTTCATTGTTATGCATGAAACTTTTAAACTAATTCCTTTTAACACTTAGGGCATTTAACACTGCTTTATCCACACCTTTCACTGAATTTAAATTAATGGTACTTATTTTTGGTTAAAAAAGAAACTTGATGTACTAGCACTGCTTAACTGCTGAGGTTTATCTCCCTGGAAATGAATAGGCATAATTGTATTTCAGGCCAACAGCTTTCCATAAAGCATCAATTATTTGAATAAGACAAAGAATTTGATACACATTGTACATTAGTATCATGTGAAATCGTTATGGCCAGAATCCTGGTCTAAGATTTTCTAAGAATATGAGTCAAGATGAAAAAAAACCTCCAGTGCTTTTAATGGGCAAATGTGAAAGCTGAAATACAGATAACCTCACGAATTAGGGTTTGGGATGCAGTCTTTACTTTCATAATCTCCTTATTTTCACTATTATGCTTACTTTCTTTTGTGAAATCCTATCAACCTATGCTGAAGTGCAAATTGCACTTCTAATACCTACCTCCTGCTTTGGTAATCTGTACCGTTTACAGTATTTGCTTGTAATTGTTAATTCTTTTATACCTTCTCTGTTTGTGTATCACTGTTTCAGGAGCGGTTGGATTTGAACAGCAAGATCTATGAGAACAGTGTTGGTTTACAGAGATACAAACACTGATAAGCTACTAAGAAAAAGAACAAGAAGTAATTTGTGAGAGTTAAAATCTACCTTATAAGAAAACATCTTTAAACCTCAGGAAAGCCTACCTCACCCAGGCTTTTAAAACCCGTCACGGGGAGCTGCTGATTCACAAAAGGACACGCAGCCACTTTGTGACTGGAGCTGAGAAGTATTTTGGTTTTGAAAGGCAAACTGAAGCCTCTGCTGTGGCACAGTCCCTGCTCGCCCAGGAGGGGACAGGTGCAGCCCAGCCCCTGCCCAGGCACTGCCACCCTGTCACCCACCCCTGGCCACCGTGCTGGCGCTCACTGTGCTGCTGGNAAGAAAAAGAACAAGAAGTAATTTGTGAGAGTTAAAATCTACCTTATAAGAAAACATCTTTAAACCTCAGGAAAGCCTACCTCACCCAGGCTTTTAAAACCCATCACGGGGAGCTGCTGATTGACAAAAGGACACGCAGCCACTTTGTGACTGGAGTTGAGAAGTATTTTGGCTTTGAAAGGCAAACTGAAGCCGGCGGTGCTCAGGCAGAGGCTCAGGCTGTGGCACAGTCCCTGCTCGCCCAGGAGGGGACAGGTGCAGCCCAGCCCCTGCCCAGGCACTGCCACCCTGTCACCCACCCCTGGCCACCGCGCCAGCCCTCACTGTGCTGCTGCAGTCACCTCTTCTCATGCAGAAATGTGTAGGCAAGAGACAAGATCGTGCAAAAATTACTTTAAAAATAAGGCTAAAGTAAATACAGAGCTTTTCAAACCATTGGAGACGTAAAAGCATAGGAGACTGTAAAAAAGGACAGTAAAACTACAATTCCAATTCTCAGTTTTTCCTTTGTCCTGTTTTACATGTGGGAGGTCCAAAGAAAGACGAAACTGTCTTGCGATAATAGAATTAAAAAAAAACCAAACAAAACCGAAATAAACCAAGCAAAAAAACCCATCATAAATCCGTGTGGTAAATTAATTAACAAAATTCAAAATAGGTTTCATGTTTCATTACAGGGTTTTCCATAAAGTATTTGTTACCAAGACTGACTGAAAATACAATCTGACAAGTTCTAACATATTTTTGCCTTGAAGTGCCTTTCTGTAAGAGAGCAGGGGAGAAATGTTTGTAAACATCTACCAATATTTACAAACAAGCCAAACTAAGCAAGAAAAGAAGCAAAGCCAAAGGGAATGAAGTTGTTCCTTTCAGATATTTCTTACAATAATACTGGATACTTAAAAAATAATTTTGGGAGGTACTACACAAGCAGCACAAAAATGGAGTGCACTGTTTCTCATTAGCGAAGTCACAGTGGCCACACCACTGCAGCAGAGTTCACCCATTGCCCATTACCTCTCCACAAGGGTACCAATGAGGCACAGTGAGCATCAAAAACTCCAGGGCTGCCTGTCTGCACCAGTGCCACACCCAGGTCCGTGCTGCCATTCACAACCCAGCTATTCCAGCAGTGCAAGGAGCCACAGCAGCAGGGCATGGAGCAGCAGTACAAAGAGGCTTAAATAAATGGAAGGCAGAGTTGCAAATTACTTGGAGTGCCACTGGAAGAACTGATATAAAACCCCATAAATTTACTACGTGCTGCAAGATCTGGTTCTTTAGAGCAATCTGCCAGGACTGCCAGGATGGTATCTATGAGCAGTCAGACACTTAAAAACTTTGAGAGAGGATTTGGCACAGTTGATGCTGTTGCATGTCTTGCCCTTGGTAATGATTAATTAATGAGTCGTGTTTCTTAGATGAAGGTTATAGATTACACACACAGTAATGACAGAAATGAAATATCACAGCTGCAAGCATATAAAAGCCACGGAACAGCAAAATCTACATAACACAGACAATTTGTCCTAGTTGGTACATATTCTATGTTGTATTTTATTAGCAGTATTTTTAATTTTAATTTTACTTTTACTTTTTTTAGTCAGTAGATCATTTAGCACACGGTACTCAGAGCTTCACTAAATCAATTTCCTGCTTGTTTCTGACACTGCTGGCCCCAGGCCAGGCAGCCTCCCTGACTCACCCCGCTGCTGCTCAGCACCAACCCCTCCATGCTCACCGCTCCCCAGAGGACACTACTCTGCTTTAATTGGCTGAGATCTTGGCATGAGAAGATGGAAGAAGTGTCTGTGAATACCACGTGCCAAATTTTCCTTGCACTTGGCATTATACAGCACTTTTCATGCTACAGGACAGGTCTGGGTGCCTTCAGTGAAAGCTCAGAGTGATAAGCATTTTCATATATCCAGTAAATAATGGACAAGTACTCATTTACTGGCCATGCCACCCCCTGGTTAATGCAGGAATCTATCACCACGCAGGCACCTGTGGGACACAGCAATTCTTGTTCCCCGCTCTCCTCAAGGCTGCAGCCACAGGAACACACCAGTAGCACTCACTAGCTTTGTGTTCAGGCTGGAGAATCAGCACTGCTCCCACCATCAACTCGCTTCTTATCTCAGCAGCCAACTGTGCAACACCTGCCCTCTGTGAGCCAGCACAGGAGCTGACGGGTTACTCAGTGAGCCTGGCTGGGCACCTCACCAAAATATTACTGTTTCTTTTGTCTCCTCCTGCCACAGTTCTAGTCTGCATCAGTTCCTCGTTCTGGCTCCATGTATTGCCATGTGAGGAGGCAGTGCCAGCACATGGGGCAGGACTGGGAATACACACAGGAATGTCCTGATCAGGTGCTGACAGCTGATGGCAGAGCTGTCAGCAGAGCACAAACCATTTACATTATATTATATCCCCCTCCTCAACAACCTGCTTCATGGACTGCACCCCAGCAGGAAAAAAAAGCCAAAACAAATCCACTGCACTGATCTTACAAACACCACCCCACATGGCTTCCCAAGACTGAATCGTTCTTAGACTGCACCTGATCAAAGCACTGCACCAATGGTTCTGAAGAAAACATATCATCATGCAATTTCACCCAAAGGCCTGGACAAAGTCAAATTAAAGATCTGTGTGTTTGGCTATTAAGTCCTTGACTCTTCTCACTGCTCCACCCCCTCACACACATCTTTTTCTTTGGCAACTTGAAATTGCCTTTCAGTGTAGCCAGTGTTTCAATAAAGACAGAGATGCTTGCAAAGAGCTTACTTAAAAGGAAAACTGGTACACAGTATTCAAAAAACAAATCTAGTACTTTCATGTCAACTCACTTGGTATGCACAGAGCATACTTTATATTTAATGTATAGTGTATTCATCCTCCAGAAATGTATATAAACTAATGATTTTTAAAATTCTGAATATTCCAACAAATTAGGGAATATATAGAATTTCTATTCAGTTGATATTTAACATAAATGCCAGTTACCTAAAGTGATATTGATCACAACATAGCACCTTTGACAAATCAGGAGTAAAACTTTCAAAATATGTTTTTCCTCATCCTGACATCAATACATATAATGGAAATTAGGTTTATGAGCTGTAGGCCAGACTTGAAAGAAAAAATATTTCTTCTTTCCATTAACCAGCAAAAGATATGAAAGAGAGTGATAGATTAGTAAATGGAAATTAACTGAATTCTTGGTAATGATAAATAATAATAATAGAGGTTTTAACAGCCATGAAATTATAAACATAATATTCAAAATATTACCACTGTAGAACAAAAAGAGAACTTAAATTAAAAAAACAAAGAAATTATAGATTTCTCATGTTTGTAAGTTTCGTACTTCATAAATGACGTATTTCCATATGTCTAGCTTAAAAACACCATTATTTTTTCTAATGAATATTAGTACTAGTTAAAGACAACACTATATTTTCAAGAGAAATATTGGATAAAGTCGGCAAGAATGTCTTCGATAGTAACAGAAAAAAAAGATCATGGCAAAAGTCTAATATAACTGCTTTCAAGAGGCAGAGAGCAAAAATTGCAGCTGAATCACAGCAGAATAAAAACCCCAATACACCAGAGAAGTAACTTTGTAACATCTTCAGAGACACAGCAACCTTAATCCAAATAAAAAGAAAAGCAGTAAAAATGAAGAACATACCAATCTGACATGTCTACTGAAATACATATCCCTGAGACCAGGAAAAAAGAATGCAGAAGCTGAAGAGAAGCACCATGGTCATCCAAACATGAAGGAGACCATAATTTCACAAAGAAATTAAAGATGCTACAATAGAATAACAGTAAAAGTTGGTGTTTAACAAGCAACAGCTTTAGGAAGAAGCCTTTGCACCACACAAATCAGAACAGCTGACACTAATAAAGCAAGACTGTGCTCAGTGAAAAACTCCATCATCTACCACCACTACTAGGTGGTTCATCCATGGCCTATATCTGGTTACAAATCAGAGCACTGGATAGAGTACAACACCTGGATAAAATAAAAACTTCAAAGACTCTGTTCAAGGGTATCAAGAGTTCCTAAAGCTGAAAGAGGAAGAACCTGCAAGAAAAAGACTCAAAACTCTTCAGAGGAGAAATTACTAAGCTAAATATTTTTCTGTGTATGTAAAAAAAACCCAAAAAAAACCAAAAAATAAAACCTGAAAGGTTGTGGGGTTTTTTTTCCAGAACAGGTACAGTGTGTATTTAACACCTACAAATAATACTTCTTGTTTACTAACAAAAGAAAACAAAAGATTGAAAAAGCATCAGATAAACAGGAAAGATCTATCAATAATTTGGAGAGTAAAGAAGAGACCAACAATGAAGAATTCATTCCTTTCTCAAGAAGAAAAAAAAGGTGTTGGAAGGAGCAAGGAAAATGTCTAAGTGAGATGCATGAAAGGCACTCTGGTGTTGGGCAGGAGAGCAGCACAGAAGAACATTCAGGGCTGTGCCCACCACAGCTGGTGACACACAGTAAGGCCCCAAGCTGTACAACCAATGAGAAACCCACTCTCTGATACTAAGTTTTGGTTTAGATTTTCTTTTTAAGTAGCTCAGCTAACCAAAACATTAATCAATGTCTCCACAGAGTACAGACCACAACATAAATCTCTGCAATTACTGAAAGGTGCAAAGTCTTTGTATCCATGCACACATAAACACCACAACTTGCAGTGTCTCCACTGAGTCCAGGGGATTCAAAGAAATGATAGAAACAATCAGCCAAGTAGATAATAACCAGAACAAATGAGTCAGGAACTCCACTTGTAAGCGCAGAAATAAATATAACTGTATTTACCATTACTTTACACTGAGAGTTTCCAATTAAAAAGGATAAAATAAAATTGAGAAAACAATAAAACATACAGTGAAAATTCCAGAGTATCATGAACTTCCAGAACTACTGCAGAGGTTCAAAGATGGGCATCACGGTGCTCCCAGAACCAAAGAGCAAGAGAGTCACTTAGGGTGAAAATGCAAACATCAGGAGAGGAAGAGAGGGAACAGACGAGGTGGGTGATGTCATTAGGCCAAACACAGCTCACCTGAGGATGAAAGGAACAAGGGCTACCAGAAAGGAAGGGAATATCAGCAGGGCAGGGAGAAGAGCTTTAGTGCTGCTAGGAGCAGCAGCTGGACAACACCTGAGATGGATCTGCAGCTTTGAATCATAAAACACCCTGCAAGTCAAGTCCTGGTCTTCCCTTCCTTATGTTGCACCAGACACTAAGGTAGGAGCACCTGAGGCAGCTTCAAGCATTGGGAAGTATTCTTTAGGGGGGGATAAAGGAAACTCTGCACCCATTCACAGCACCATCACCAGGCACTGCTGAAGTACAAGTGTAATTGGGTCTGGATATAAGCAAAGCTTAACATTCCACTGAATGAAGAACTATTCCAACAGTATTTTATGAAAAATCAATAGTAATTGCAATTCCAACCACTGTCTTTGGATAAGCATTATTATTTACAGGCTTACTGAGATAAGCAGTATATTGTCTCTTTAAATGGGATGAATAAAGTTGCATCAGGAGAGTCCCTCTCTCATTCAGAGACTTAATTGTGTGTATGTATAAATACACATTCCCTTCTATATATGAAGGGCAGCTGAACGGAGTTGCTGCAGACATGTGCATTTTAAAGCATGGGTAGGATGCCTCTGGCTTTGTGCAATCTTGCACAGGAGTGCATTCTATAAACTGTCCAGAGCAGCACAGCACCACCACCGTGATTCAGCCCTTTACATTAAATGGGAACAGTCCCACGGTGCTTCGATTAGACCTGAAGAGAAGCAGCAATACATCAGCCAGCACCTTTCCCTCCCCCACCTGGGCACTTCGGAGGAAAGATTCCCTCGCAAAGCCCCAGGGCAGCACGGCCTCCTCCCACCCGGGAGAGCACTGAAAACAGCCACACGCCACAGTGCACTGACTTGACCTCCCTTTGACCAAACCCCGACACTTGGAGGAAAGGACACAATAGAGAAAGCTGCAAGGCATGTTATCCCGACCTTCCTGACTCTTTTCAAACAAGAACCAGGAGACTTAAAACAGCAGTAGTCCGGTTCAAAATTTTTTTTTCCCCCCTTCTTTCTCCCCTCCTTAAAAAAGATAGTTCTTTACACAGCAAATGCACATTTGCTAGGGAATGCTGGGGAGGCCACAAGTTTACAAAGATTTAAGCAATGGCAAGATATTCCTCAGAAAGCCCCACAGAGGCTTCCCAACCAACTAAGGCCACATCCAGCTCCAAAAGTCCCCAGACCAAAAGGGCTGCAAGCCTGGGAAAGCCTAAGTGGCATTTCAATTATGATTGCCTCTTGTACTGTCCCCAGGCATCCACTTACAGCCATCGATCTGAGCCAGTGCAGCCTATCCTGTATTTTGAGTTCCTTCTGGCATCCAACTCTAGACAGAGACAGAAAGGAGCGATTTGGCTGATAACTAACACCTCATTTTGATAATGCCTTCTGCACTGGCAAATGAAGACAAGAAGTCATATTTTCACCTTTCCCCAAGATGTTAATCCAACCCCAGAATACTATCAGTACATCAAGCACTATGTATTACCTAATTTATTTAGACCCACGAGGTGGAATGATTCAAAGACAGAATCAAGCCACAGCATGCTAAAAAAGAGGCATTATGAGATGTTAATCCCCTTCAGTAAACAGCAAATTAAACAAACAAACAAAAAAAGAAAACAAAAAACCACCACAACCTAAAAAACCAACCAAACAAAAAACCCCAATAAAAAGCCCTGCAACATTCACAGCTGCTTTTTGCCCTTTCATGTTTTTAGTAGATCCCCTTTCTTCAGCTACAGACTGCAGACACTCTATTTTAAAGAGTATCACAAACACTACACGTTTTCCAGAACTGTTTCACCTGTGAACGTATTCTCTGCCTCATCCAGGATTAGTCACCCATTAACAGAAAGAGCTGCAAGAGCAGCACAGCGCCTTGCTGCTGATACATTGCTGCTAATGAGCACAAACTGCACTTTACACTGCACTGTATTGTTAGGAAGTGTGGAAAACTAGAAGGAATTTTTCATTCTTCTATATTTATCCTATTTGAAATATCTAAATATGGTCTGAAACTGCCTTTATTCCCCCTACTGTAACTTGTGTTCTAACATAACTACTGTAATGAAATTTTCCCATCTTTAAGTGCAGCTCTGATAAAACAGTGACATAAGAACACACGGTTGGTTAATTCATGACACAAAATAAAAGGCCAACTGAGTGGCAAGCCAGAGCTGTCATTTGAAATTAGGGCATAAGACAACCCTAATGTGATCGGAAATTCAGATTCATATCAGACCTCATTAAGGAGTTTAGAGAAATTCTTACTTCTTTTTATTGGGTCTTTTTATCTAATTACTTTTACAGAATGATGTACATAAATACATAAAGTCTTTCGAAATAATAAAATATTTTAATATTACATTTCTTCAGCTATGCAAGAGCCTTCACAGTTAATTAAAAATTAAGACCTGCCGAAATTATGATAAAAAAATCTGGCCTATGTATTAGATATTCCTTCCAAAATGATCTCAAAATAAGCAGTACCAAATATCCAGAGAATTAAGCAGCACTTTTCCAGTTGTCTTTCAGATAAGGGTTATTTATCATAAGACAAAAGTCAACATACTTTTACAAACTAGTTTAAAGACAGATTTACTTTGTCTGTGTAAGTTCTCTTTATTGTTGTTCTCATCTCTTACAATACCTGTCAACTCCTCATCGTAGGCCCTGGATACAACATAGCAATAAAACATGCCATGTGTAAATGCTTATGGTTTACTGATAGTCCCTCACTTATAGAAATAATTATATTTGTTCATTAATCCCTAAAGAGCCACATGCACCTTCTTCACCAGCATCCAACTACTGTAGTTTATTTGTCTGCAAAACATTTATTTTCAGTATGTTTATATGGTAACTGTTGCAATCTAAAATTTTTTTTAATTTCAAAAGATTTTTCTCAAGATACGTGTTTTGTTTCATTGTTTTGTTTGTTCTGTTTTTTTTGGCTGGTAAGTTTCTTGTTTTGTTTTTTTAATAAGCCTTTGGGAAAGAAACACAAAGAGCAAATTTGATATCCACCAGGAGATATGGTGTAATTCTTCTGCTCCCAGCCCTCTCTATCACTCTGCACTGAGCAAACAGGACAATTTCAAAACCTGCAGGTGTTTTCATTAAACACATATTGATAAAAAATACTGTGCATGTTTTCATTTTCGCAAAACAGAAAAGACTCAATGCACCAAATGAGCTTAAAGGCCTCACTTAAAAGTATTGCTGTTTGAATAGTGAATACTGGATAGCACCTAAGAGCATAAATACACTCAGATAGGATTTTCAAGTATTAAAAGCTAAGACAGGGAATCTATACATAGCCACTGAATAAAGCAGAGCTTAAAAGGACACCGATTGCTCCTGGCTTTGCTAACTTAATAATAGGCAGGAAGTTTGAATGGTTTCCCCTTTACAATGAAAAACCTGAAATGCCCATACATACAAGGACAGCTCAGCTTCCAGGTAATAAACCCCTGGAAAATGCAATTAGTACCTAAATTTCAAAGTACAGAATTTCAAAAGGCCGTTAGAAGAATATTTGGCTTAGAAAAGAATACCAGGAGTTGCACCTCGGTGTTCAGAAATCCAAACAAATATTGCTGATAGAAAAAAAGGTTATACAAAACTTTATAAACGGAGTGGCTGACCATTTGTAACATGACAAAAAAAAAATTCCAACATGGTGCCTTACATAACTCAGGCTACCAGAATCTGCCAGAAGAACCACAGACACCTGGAGAGAGGTGCACCTGCATGGAGCCCACTGACAGGACAAGGAGCAACAGGCACCTTTCCAGCACAGGTGTCCCAGCTGGGCACTCAGAGAGGCTGTGTCTCCATCTGTGGAGATACTCCAAACCCAACTGGATGTATCCTGAGCAACCTGCTCTGGTGCGCCCTGCTTGAGCAGGGAGCCAGACCGGAATTCCAGAGGGACTCTGAAGTACAAGGAACTGATAGGACTCCAGAAGTTCCTTCCAGTTAAAATTTTCAGCATTCATCTTACACTTTTGTTTTTGGTACGCCTAAAGGCAATCACATCATACTGTCCTCAAGTGCAAGATCTACAAGATACAAAGTTGCATACATGACATTGAAGAATTATAAGGGGCTAAACTCTCCTTTCCTGATCTTTTGCTTTCTATCCAGTTAACAACATCACTGGTAACCACTGCACCCGACTTGCAAAACAAGCGAGCAATACGGAAAAATAGCAACAGTTTAACAAAAATAAATTGAAACTGGTCTGACAAAGACCAATCAC
Organism: Vireo altiloquus; assembly: GCA_013396875.1. Classification (NCBI taxonomy): domain Eukaryota; kingdom Metazoa; phylum Chordata; class Aves; order Passeriformes; family Vireonidae; genus Vireo; species Vireo altiloquus. The sequence continues at coordinate 1,145,488 of VZRF01005562.1, read as the reverse complement.
TGGAACAAGGAGTAGGGAATATAGACACACTTTTAATATCTGCTGGTCCATTTCTATGAAATTTTACAGAAGGCAGTCACCTTGAAGATATTAAACTCCCCTGAGCGCTGGGAAAATCTGTCAGGTAGTAAAACAAGGGACTTGAATTATCCTCCCCTCTGAGATATCTGGTGCTAATAACTTGGCTCCCCGAGCAGCTCCCACCCAGCACCCCAGGCACCCAGGGCCAGGCAGAAGCGTTGCTGATGGTGACAGGGCAGGAGGAACCAGAGGAAGGAAATGCAGGAAGGTTAACAAGAGAAACAGGACCTGGCATTACTGCAGGGCAAAAAGGACAAAGGGAAGATCACGTGAAATATGAGCAAAGAGAAACTAGTAAAGCCTTCTGGTGGGAGGCTTGCTGAGAGAATTGGGGAAAAAGGACAGAAGCCTGCAGGCAGTGAAGCTTCATTAGTTCCACTAATCACAGAACAATTTGGTTTTTTGAAAGTATTTTGGATTGTTTGTTGTTTGCCTTACAAGAATGAACAGGTGTCTTAATATACTCTGCATGTGGAGTAACAGAGGAACAGCCAATACCAAGAGCGCTCTGTTCAGGCTCAATTTATAAATGGAAAAGTGATTCTGCATTCAACAGGAAGGATAAAAATGGTATCCTGCTGTTCACAGTGGGAGACAGAATTTAAATATCCTGTAATATAATTTGGTACATCACCACATGTCAGGCTTGACTATCCTCATTTACACCAGTAAGCTCTTACACAAGAACAAATCTTTTCAATCCAAGGCAGTAACTTCTGACTTAAACCACTTAAAGGGCAAATGATAGAGCAGAAGGCGCTTCTTATTGTAATAAAATTCATCATCTCCTGTTAAATGCATTAATGGCCAATACAATCATCTGTTAGTATTGTATGACAAGATAACAATATCGGCACTGGACTGGAAGGGGAAATAGATTGTGATTTTTTGATAAGTAATTTACACCATCATCCACAAAAATCAGTTAGCTGGTTGCAGTGTTCTCCAATTTCAGTTACTTTTTAATTAAAAGAATAAATCAAATCACAACTAAAAAGAAATTAGAAGCATCACTTTGGGGAAAAAAGTTTTCCAAGGATTGTTTTAACATCCACCGTTATGCTCAATTTTAGATGATACAAGATCATAACAAAGGCATAATTTCTTTTAGTAAAGTCACACCTTAAACTATATGGGGAACATTTTTTTCTCCTCCAGTTCCCAAATTCTTCCACTGTACAACAGTGTTTGGCCAAAGAGAGTTTGTAGAAGACATTGCCAACAAAGCACCAATCACGACAGAAATATCCCTTGCCTAAATGGTTCTCATTAATATTTAAAAGAAAAAAGCCCATCCCATTTCTAATCAAAGACAGCCAATTCCGCGGGATTTGGACGCCAGCTCAGAGCACATTCCCATCCCCAGGCTGAAGTGCCCTCTGCTGGCCCCGCGCTCACCCGGACACGCGGGTGAGCAGATGCCTTTGCTCTCACATTCTGTGTCACTTTTTAACAGGAAACTTCGTTACAAAAGGGCATACAGACTCCTCCAAAGACACCCAATTTAATTGTTGAAAGTTGTTTTCCTTTTTAAGTCTACAGAATCTGCGTAAGGGAAAGTTATAAAGCGGGTTTAAACTACGCAGCAAGAATCGAAGGTTTGTTGGCTTGGCTCAGATGCTCTAATTCTGTGGATGTGTCCCAGGCAGGTAAATGAACAAGAGAATGACCAAACATGTCGACTGATGCTAAGTAACAACAAGAGAGCAGGTAGCTACAAAGATAAAATAGAAGATTAAATGTATAGGAACATATAGAGGAGAGATATGCAGGGGAGATTCAGCAAGGAGATTCAAGAAGAGAAAGAATACAAAAAGTCCACCCATGAAATGAGTAAGCCATTTTCACTTGAGCTAAACTAGATTTCAGCCCTCAACTTAACTAGGATGATGAAGTCAGATTTCTCCACACCATTTCTATAGTCAGGAGGTGGGTAGGTGACACTTTATTTTTCCTTCTGAACCTTCTCTAAATCTACAGATGCTTATATACTCAAGAGTTGCTTCCTTTGATTCCCTTAAGCTTTGCAGCAATCCGGTTCTTCAGAAGCTCAGCAGGGGTAACAGAAGACTGGTCTATCTTTGAGGAAGGAGGACAGCTTCAGCCAAAGAATATTAGTTATGTGAAGCAGCAATAAACTCCTGAGAGATACCTGCCTGGACCTGAGAAAGAGCAAATTACTCCCCAGCTGCTCCATCTTTTCCTGCTCTTACCTTGTCAACTAAATCCTTCAAGAGAAAAACAACACAGAGAAACTTTTTTTCTTTCCATTAAAGATTACAAGCCAAATATGGGGGGAAGGTTTAGGGTTGGGTGTTTCTCTAATAGAGTCCTCTAACAGGACTGAGGCAGTAAGAAGGATGAGTAATAAAAACCACAATTAAAACTTAAAATTGATCTCAGGCTGCCCCTATAAATCTTTCATTATTCCTGCCATTAGCATTAGTTAGACTTTCGTAATAAAACAAATACCATTCTTGAAAGGACAGGTGGAGAAATCAGCTTTCATGCTGGCTAACTGAAAGACCTGATAAAGGATACTAAGCATTAAGATGCATCCAGATCATTAAGCCTTTGTCTTCAAAGAATTTTCATCATTAGCCAGTTACTTTTCATAGACATTTTGGAAGCATATTAAAAAACATTTTGCTTTCTTCACATTAACATAAACCGCAAGCACTGGAAAAAACTAACTTCCTATGTTTTGCTAAAGCTAAAGCAGTTGGAGGATTTTTAGGATCAATCTTCTATCATCAATTAAAGGGGGAGGAACAATCAGGATTAATAGATTTAGCCAAAATACAGTCACTGGCACCTTCAATTGTTGCAGGTTTTCTGGAATAGAAACTTATTTCGCCATCTGATGCAACTGTATAATAAATCCATTTTTTAAAAGTTCGGTCCATTTCATAGCCATAAACACAAATGTGAGCTTATATCAACATAGCTAAATTACCTTGAAATAACTAAAAGATTAATTCATTTTTCTGCTCAATTTAGGCATTCTCATAAAAAAAATACTCATTTGAATTCTGCTTTTCTAGCAATAGGTGGCACTGTCAAATATCACTTGCATAAGCATCCCTTGTGCACCATATCATTCAACAGTCAAGTGGAACATCTGCAGGGAAATGTGGCTAAAGTTATTTTCCTTTCTGCTTCCCCTAAACAGGACAGAGATTACATCTTGCAGTTGTTTCATTCCCTATTTTAAACTGCTCAAAAACATTTTTATGACAGTTAAAAACTAGAGAGAAATATGCTGTTAATGTTTTGAAGAGTATGCTGCTTTAGACAAGTGGCAAGCAAACAAACATGCCACATGCTCCAGCAATCTGTACGATAATACTAATATTTACAAAAAAATACACCAAAATGCAGTTTTAAATACGGATTACCTCAGCACTTTCATCTCACTTTTTGTGACCTGTTAAGTCCTTCGATTTCCTTATTTCCCCAGATTTGTAGATAATATTCATGATTGGCAAATGGCACATCTCTTAGCTTGCAAAATAGGCAGCTGGCTACTCTGTCCCTTCAGCTTATTCACCACCTTTCCCTTTCTTCCAAACTCACCAGATTCACATTCTCTGCAGCATTCCCTCTACTGCTGGTATCTTTTCTTCTTCACTAGTGCTACAGTGGCTCTGCAGCCTGATTTCACAGAGATGCTGAACAACTGCAAACAGAGCCAGAATTCTGAGCTCACTGTTTACGAGGCTGATCATGTACATAATATTGTTTTTGAGACTTGCCACTTCTCCAGTGTAATTTTTGAAGTCCCAACTCCAATAAAACATGCTCCTCACCTAAGCTGTTTACATAAGGGATATGCTTCATAGGAAAGAAAAGTGTAACAGACTAAGTCTCTTTAGGATTTTAATTTCTTTTGTTTCAAAGTAAAATGTGATGGAAGCCCAGAAACAACAACTAGTTGTCTCAAAGCAAAGAAGGAATTAAACATCAAAGCTGTTTGCTTAAGTCTTTTGGTTATTATGGTAAAAGCATTAAATCAGCCTTAAAAGCACGACGTGCCATGAGGCAGCCTTCTACTCTTTCTGCACAGAGCAGCCACATCCCTGCTTATTTCACAGCAGTTTCTGATGTGGAGCATGCCCAGACTCCACTGGCAGTGGACTGACAGGATGTGTTTCACCCTGCACTGTCCATTGTCCCCTGTCCTCAGCTCTTCATCTCCTGTTCCTGCACAACGATAGACACCCTCAGCCTCCACCTGGGACTAACCCTCTTTGCTGCAGAGCTTCTTGCGGCTGAAACACACAGCACGTGGCTTCTGCTTTGGAGCAACAGACTGACATCAGTTAAACATACCTCCTTCCCTAGCTGGTTGTACACAGAAGGTAAATATGTTTTTAAGCAAGGGGCAAGCAGCCCAAATGAAAGCACCTCCCTTGCTGTACCAAACCCACTGTAATCCCAGAAACACTGACTCCACATTCTGCTGCACTGAAAAATTCCTTCTACCAAGAAATCTCCCAAGTATAAACAGTTCCAGTAATAGTGAAACATATCGGATATTGCTAAAAAATTTTCTCACCTATTAAGAAGATCTCTTAAGTCCTGGTCTAGGACTTAGTGCTCTTGTAAGGGCTTTTTTCCTAAAATTCCAACATGGATTCTTTTAACTACAGAATGATTTACAGCTGAGGTAGCCAAAAGCCAGTAATCAGCTCAGAACTACAGCAGATGTTTCCCCAGCTGAAGTCACTCAGTCTAATTCTCTTGCCCAGTGACAAGAAACAGGACATCTCAGGACTCAGGAACTGTCATATTTAGGTTCTGAGTGAAAAGGAATTAGTGCTAGGAAAGTTATCAGGCATGAAACTGTCACATGTTTAAATTAGATGATAGCTTTGAATAAAAAATGTACCCCCAAAAATGGCAGAAGATTTTGTTTTAAAAGGTTCATTAGAAGAAGTCTAAACTGAAGAAACAGTTCTGTCAAGTTTAGTTGAACAAAGCAAAGCAAACAGGCAAGACATCTCACTACCTGGGCAACAGAGCAGTAGCGGTAAAAAACTCAAAACCCCAGTAAAGTATCTTGATGCACTGGGCAAAAATTGTTGGTTGTAATTGAGATAAAATTACAGCTGATATTAATTACATCCATTTTTGCTTCACTGAGTTCTCAGTTTCACTGCCTCTATGTCATCAATAAATCCTACTGTGACATTTCCCATCAGCATTCCACTTTATATTTTCACATTACTGTCCTGTGTAAATTTAATCTGTGTATTGTAGCATCTTCTAAGACATTCTGTTTGCCCTGGACCCAGATATACCTCCACACATTTAGTGCCACAAGTAAAACCACCTCGGTGTAGGTGTATAAACACAGGAAATACATATCAACAATATCCAGCCTGCAATTACCTAAAAGCCTCACCTGAGTGACCCTCGAGCTGCAACTGGGTGGGACTGACCTCCAGCCAGAACAGCTGTGCCAGAGCAGACTGACTCTGACCCATAAAGAGAGATAAGCTGGGCTTGATCTGCACAAATTGTGTTTGCGGAGCAGCAGTGGAGTGGTGACACTCGCTTTGGCCCCACTGCCTCCGACACAGAGCCCTCAAGCCTGGGCATTTCAAACTGAGCAACCATCGCCGCCAGCCTGGTGTAACATAGCTCAGGCTTGCTTGACTAATATTCCTAATTACTGATTGTTTTTCACTGTAATCAGAGAGATTGCCTAGTAGTTATACATAAAGCCATGCTTGTTTGACTTTTCCTGGAGTCTCAGTCTCTCAGAAACATACCATCACAGTGACAGACCCCCTCCAAGTGCCCTAACAGTGACAGCCACCACACCTTCCACCCCACAGACTCGAAAAAGGTGCCATGACTCAAAGCTGAGAAAGGATGTCTCAGACTAGTGTCCTCTTATCAGAAAAAACACGGCAAACTGAGATTGAAAAGGCAGATTTCTGCTGTGCGAGAGAGGAACTGTTACAGAGAAACCAACAGGTGTGCTCTGCAATAATTTTCAAATTGTCGCTTTGATTTATATATAAGATGAGCATGTACAGCATTACTTGTCCTGAATTATTACATTTGTTTATGTGTAAATCATCAAGGTTTAGATGCTAAGGGCAGTAAATGTTGCATTGATCATTGCTGCAGAGCCAGCTAATCCAGATATCTCCTCAAAAACCCATAATCTAAAAAGACATACATTATCTTCATTGAGCAATTAAAATGAAATTTTATTTATGAAAGTTTGGGTTATTCTAATCTGCTTTAAAAAACAAGAGTAGACTGCATATGCATTAGTCTTTTAGAGGACTTTTGAAAATAAGCTACTATTAAATCTTCCCTGCATGTGGAACAGTATTAAATTTCAGCTCTGCCTCTAGCATAATTAAGTACCCACCAACAGCATAATACCTTCATTAAATTAAGGTGTTTGGAGTGAAATGTAAATTTGTCTTCAGATATGAGGTTGATATTTCAACCCCTCCACAGCCTGAATATCATTATGGAGGACAGAGGCAGGGGAAGCACAGAATCAGCATAGTTACAGAGCACTCCTCTTCTCTGGGTACTGCATAAGCAGTAAATAGAACAATTAAATGCCCATGTCTGTGCTATCTCCCAGCCAGGGAGAAAATAAAATAAAAAAACTCCAAAAAAGCTAAGTATATTTTTAACTGCTGCCTCACTAGAAACAATTACTGCTTTATTAATTCTTATGACATTCAGGTTAAAGGTTTTGGGTTTGTTGTGGTTTTTTTTTTTCCATCAGCAACAGCCCTCTTCATGGGGAAAAAAAAACAAAGTAAAAAAACCTCTTTCCAAAGTAAAAAAAAAGCAACACAAAGGCTCAGTTTTGCACCCACTCAAAATCTGTAGCACTTGGTCACTGTTTGCAAGAGCATGGACTGGCTGCTAAGAGAGCAATAACAACCCTGGCTGCACTTGGCCATCCCCTCAATCCAACCCCATGGAGGACCCTCAGGGCAGGGGCTCTATGAAGATGCTCATCTGTCCCAGGTGCCTTCAGAGACTCTCATCTCTGCAGCCCTGCAGACCCTGGAGCAGAGATCCTACTGGTGCAGGGATGGATTGAACCCTGGGTGATCATGGCCAGCATGTGCCAGTGTCTGAGGGCAGCACTGAAACCATTTCAGCACCAGGTCCTAAGCACGATGTTGTGTCCTGAACCAAAATGTCCAACTTTCTACATGGAATACAAACCTGCTGACCTGAATATCCTGTACTCACACTGGAGATCTGCTTGAATATCTGTAACTGCATGAGGATGACATGAAGCTACAGGAAACTCAAAATGTACTATCTGTGACTGACCAAACAATTCCAATTCAGTTTTGGTAATGGTCAGTCAAAACTAACCTTAAAATTAAGCTGGTTTTATCTTGATCTATAGTTTAAATAAGTTAGTAAAGGTGACACTGAATCAGGTTTATGTTGAAATTTGCCTTACTCAGGTTATGCTCCAAAACCTTTTTATAAAAGGCAGAACATAGAAAACATCTAATATTCAATTCCAAGGTTTTTTTGGAAGGACAGAAAGAAGGCACCAACAATCACATTTTAAGCATCTACTTGGGAGGAAAAAAAAAGGGCAGAGCTGTGAAAAATGTCACTTCTTAATTTTTTCCACTTTCAAGCATTTTACCAATTACAGTATAAATATAAGATACTGAAATGATTTGTCAATATTCCAGTTTTTCCATAACATTAAGATTGAACAAAATGCTTCTGGAATACACATAGTTCAGTATGTTCTTCATACAGCAAAAACAATCTCCTTTTAAATACTTCTGTGTTTATGTATATTTTAAAGAAAACACTTTCATAAAGGTAGCAAAAAACATTGCTGTCGGGGGTTTTTTATAAAGGGAAACAAACAAGACAAAACTTAAAAGTACCATAGAAGTAAAAATATTTGACAATTTGTCATGATTTCTTGAACATTGCACACTTTCTTTGCTCAGACTCTTCAGAATTGTAACTCAAGTCTCAAATTCTCATTCAGTTTTAAAGTCCAGAAACTGACCCCATGAATTTTCCAGGCTATTAAAAAAAATCATTAGAATTTACATTTAGAATTTTCTCCTACAGCATGCCTGTATGTCTGAATATAGAGATATGAGGTAATAAAATACTTCCCTTCAAAAAGCTTAATATAAATGTTATTGTAAAACAGTAACTGTCAGTTTAAGAATGTCAGGGTTCCATATATTATAGAAGCTTAGAAAGGTAAGAATTATCTGTGAATCTACCTTATCACTTCAGCTACTTTCAGAGTAAGTTAGAACACTAAGTGTCTTCTGGTTTGTCAATATATCATTTATCATGTTTGAAGCCTGAAAAGATGATTTACAGCAATCAGCATTTTATAATATAAATCTTCATCTACTTCAATCTAGGAAGTGTGTAAATTACAAAACAAGCTTTTTTTGTGTACATTAAAAACAAGCTTTTTAATATGTTGGAATAATAATTACTTTTCTGTATTTATCTCCCAATGTTACCACAGCCAAATGAGAAAAATAGCAAACATTCAAGCACTCATTTACAGGCCTTCTCTTTATAATGAGAACAACAATAAAAGCTATTAGATGGCACACAGCTAAAGGAAAAAGCTTTTCCTTAGGTCAAATATATCAGTCCTAGCTTGTAATAATCAAAACAGAAAGATTATTCCTTTAAAATCCTTTAATTCTTGATATCCACTGTTCTAATCCTCAAGTCATTGTTGAAGGCCACTTTAATGTTTATGTTACACTGTTTAAATTTTGGTGTCAAGACTTTTTTTCCCAGTACTAAACCACTCGTGCTTCACTTCTGTAATTTATGTCATTTTAGAAGCCCTTAATTTAATTAAAATCTTGTAAAACGAAGGAGGTTTGACTTCATTTTCTATATGCAAAGGAAGAGAAGCACATTACCCGGGTATTTTGTTTGAACAGCTCATTTCAAAATTTATTATAGGTTGCTATCATACTGAGAATAATAAAGATATATTTTTAATTACTTTTGCTCACAAGAACAGGCTAATACATATTCCATCAATATTATGATCCCCTTGGATGGAGAGAAGCTAAATGCTAACCCAAACAGATTTTAAAGCTATAATTACTTGGTAAACAAGGGAATCATACTAAATAATTATACATTGAGATCATATTAAATTAAACCAAAAGAAGTTTTTAAGATCCTTTGTATTGTCTTTTCTCTTTTGCTGCTGTCTGCTGCAGTGTCACCGAGCATGTCATTATCTCCCAGAGTGTCACAGCAAGCAGGCAGGCTCCGTGCAGGGCACTGCTCTGCCTGCTGTGGCTCTGTGGTGAGCAAGTGGTGATAAAGGTCCAATGCCACCTCACACACTCTGTAGCAGCAGCCAAACGCTGCTTTGATGATGCACAGCCCAACTGGAAAGCAACAAACCAGGAGGTCACCAAGGCAAGGTCATGCAGGAAGATTATTTCTAATCTGCTTTAAAAATATTATTAGGGCTTTTTGTTAGGATGTCTGTAGAAAGGCTCTCTGGTTGGCTGAATGAGAAACACTGCTATCTGTAACCAGATTAGAAAAAAAAAAAAAAAAATCCAGCTCTTTTGCCCATTCAGGTATTTTAAAAAATCTTTTCATCTACAAGGATTGATGTCCTCTGCTAGATTTTTTATTTTAGTAATAGCAAGTAAGGATCTCCTAAATGACCGTGCTAGAAAAAACACTATATAGTGAACACAGCTAAGTTTCTCCAAACAGCCTTTCAGAGAAAGATACAGGCTGTAAAGTCTAATGATTTCCCTAGGACACTTCAGCTTTTCTCTACTCACCATTTCTCCCCCACCTCAAAACATATCAATAGTGAGCTTTGCTAAATCTGCAGATATTACTGTTAAAGGTCTTGATACTTCTGCCTTCTGTTTCACAGTGAAATCACCTGGTAGCAAGGCAGCATTTATCACCTCACATCGGCAAGAATGTACCAGGTTTCCAGAAAAGCAAAACATGATTTTTCTTCTGAGCACACAGGAACATACATGATAAAGGGCTGTGCTTTTCGGACCTGATCCCAGACTTCTCAAGTTACTGAAAACCTTTTCAATCAAGTCCCCTTGACTTCCCCATCTAGGGCAGCAGCATTACCAGCGAATTTGACCTGAGCAAAGTATGAGCACTGCAGGCTGTACCATGGGGCAGTACAGGATACTCATACTCATCCAAATACTTTACTTGTAGTATAGGAACTAGAAACGATGCTTTTTAAGTGCTACAAAATTATGCAACTGTAGAATGATATTACAATTTTGTATTCTGTGGTGGATTTTTAATCTTTAATTAGACTAGAGAATAGCAAAGATGAATCACACCTTACTCAATTTTTTTTAAAAATCAAACCTTGCCATTAAGCTCCTTTTGCATGCTTGGCACACAGAACATTTTGTACTAAAAAAAACCATACAGGAGTAGACATTGGTTTAATCCATTAAGTAGCTCTAACTTGGTCTATGTTAAAGAAATCTGTAATTCTAATTTTAAATGAATTTGCTTATCCAGCCAAATGTCACCATCAGAACCTGTCCCACAGTCCCTCACAGCCTCAGGACCAAATCCTAACCTGGGCCCTGACCCAGCTCATCACAGCACACATGGCCAAAGGCTTTTCTCCAGTCACTAACCATATTTGATCATTATTCCTGGAGGATAAAGCTGCATAACCTCTCCTCGCTGGGTTAGCCCACCTGCAACACATCTCATCCCAGCTCTGCCTCCCTCCTCCCTTTGACACACCTCCCACAGAACTCAGCACCAGCCCCTCTGCACCCAAACTCAGCTGCTCATCAGGCAGCTCCATTTACCTTCAACTAATGAGCCTTTGATCAAAATGAGGGATTTATAGCAACAACTATTGCCAATACCACTTTTTTCCAAACAGGCTTTCGTCCCATAATGTCATAGCCTGGAAGTCTGAAGGGAGCAAACTTCTCCCAACTTAGTGGCAGATGCAGCTGGAATTGCTTTATATTCTAAATAGTAAAGCCATGTCCTGACAATATGCAATTCACAACCAGGTACTGTTTCAAGGAAAAGCCAAATTAAAAACCCCCAGGTTAGAGCCAGTTAATGCTTACAGGGACACCTAAAGCTTTTGTTTAACCTTGAAGTAAAGTCATACTGAGAAACTAAAGTGTTTTTCTTCTGAAAATCTCAGTTTGACCTCCTAACTGACAACAGAAGAGACAAGCTGACCAAGCTAGTGAAGCACAGTTGAGTTAGTCAAGTACAGGGAAAAGGCAGAAAGCTATTTCCAGAATACTCCAATGAATGAGAGTCCAAATACAATGCATTGTGTCGGGATCTGTAGGGATGTGTGCTGGATCTAGAGCAACAAGCACCTTCACTGAGCAGCTGCAGCAAGCACTTGCACAAAGATCCTTCCAAAGTAAACTGTTCTAGTATTACACAGAATAAAATGTGGAGTATTTAAATCTAGAAACAACATACAGATGAGGAGGTGGTGTGCTACCGGACAGGATTCAAATTAAAATTCAACTTGACATATGGTCCAAATGTTTCAGAAAAAAGAATCCATGACAGTGAGAAAATGGGCAAGATTTTTCCTTTATGCAAAAATACTCAACTGCACACAAACAGATGAGAAACAAGTAATTCTGCAGTAAAAATAAAATGTTGGCTGCGGCAGATCACAAGCTGCACATGAATCAACAATATCTGATGTTGTTCCTCACTCTCTAAATATATACTATGTTTATATTTATATAGGGCTGTATAAACAAGAACACAGTCTGAAATAATCCTTCCAACTCTGCTCAGTCACAGTTCTGCACAGTTTGCAGCTTTGCACTTTAAGAACAAGGAAAGCCAGACAAGGTCCAGAAGAACACCACAAAGATAATCAGAGAAAACATGACCTACATAAAACCAGACTGAAAAAAATCTCGATTGTTTACTTTAAAGAAGAGTTGATGTGGTAGAAGAAGGAAACAGGATAAGGCAAAACACTTTCAACTGCAGATAATGCAAAAGTAAAAAGAAAAGGAAGAGGTTTATTCATATTCATGAAGTCAGCAACAGCATGCAAATTGCACAAACCAAAGTAAAGGTTAAGGTTATGAAATACTTTTTAGCGATAGAGAATGACTTTGATAGGTAGGACAGAGGTTTCATAGATCGACCATCATTTGAGGCCTTTAAAAATGGCTTAGCCGAATACCTGATACCAGTGCCATTAAGGACATTGTATCTTGTCCTCAGGCAAGAAACAAACCAGAGTCCTTAGAGTCATCTCCAGTCCTGCTTTTGTAGATCCTTTCATTTCTGCTTGGCTGGAGTTGGTCATGTTATCTAACAGTGTATGACTGTTATAACTGCAACTATTACTCGTTTTTGCTTGCTATTCCCTGCCCTTAAAGCCCTCCCCTCCAACAGCAAGCCTCCTGCCACTGATGTCATTCAAGCATGCCCTGAATCCCAGTAAACCAGCGGCAGACCTCATACAGAGAGAGGTTAATGCATCAAGTCCAGTGCAAAACACACTGATGTCACATCCTAAAACTCAGAGAATGGTGCTGGGTGGGAAAATGCACTGTAGTGCATTTTTGGATGAGCCCTGATTTGGTGGAATAGTCAAATGCTCATGTTCAGCATGAGGATTTTATACCACCTCAAAGTGCTGCATCAGCATGCAAGTAGCAGGGGGTTTGGAAGTTTTATCATGCATCTCTCAGTTATGAAGGGAATCATGCAGAGACTGAATCTTTCATAGTCTTAAAAAAAATTTCCAAAAATCTGAATATTCTCCTTTTCCCCTTGATTAAAGCAATGACTTGCATTAAAATGATTAGGTTTTGGATTTTGACAAGATTCAGTGGTCAGAACTGCAAGCTGGAGCACGTGGTGCAGCAGCGCAGCTCTTCTGTGTGAGCTCATTTGCCTTCTTCATCTGGGGTCATCACATGTGCAATGAAGAACTTCCTCTTTCCTCATACTCATGCTGTGTGCTTTATTTTCAGCTGTTCAGGTGTACTTGGCCTTCAAACCCCTACTTTGGGTGTGAATTTCACAAATTTCTCAGTCTATACTCCAAGCACTTCCATGCTGCTAATGGTTGACACAAGCATTCCAAGCAAGATTTACTTTATGCTCTTTACTGGAATCCCATAAAAAACCTCTTCTCAAAGACATCATTCCCAGTGTCCTATTTCCAAGATTTTTCTTTTTGCCCTAATTCATACAAGAGAACCAAGAATATTCTTCTGACCTTTGCCACTCAATTCTACACCTTCATTCTACAGTTGGTGCTTTGTTGTTATCAAGTTCTTTGTCCCGAGTTCCTCCGTACCTTAAAGAAAAACTCAAGTGTTTTTACAAGTCTGGGTTCATATGAACAGGCCTCACATCATACGACTACCAAGTGAGTCAGCATAATATCCATATGTCTGAGCCTGAATCAAGATAAAAGATCTGTAGAGCCTTATTCAATGAGAGCAGAAAATTCCTACTTGGCTCTGCTCTTTCATGGCTGTATTACAATCTCACACTATACAACTCCAATTTTCCTGAGGGAATGTATTTTTTTTACTGTTCTTCTGAACATAATACTAATCTCATCATGTCTTTGCCCTATCACTCCTAGGGCTTCCAATAGTTTTTTTGTGCAATCTATAGAAAACAAAGCATATCTTATTACTGTGCACATCATTTAAAGAGTACCAAGGTAATGACCTTGCAATATTCCACCCGTAATTTTCAGCAGCAGGTCACCCTCATTGCTGTCTCGCAATACATGGACGCAATACATTTTTTTCTTTTTTTCTACAGCAGCTCAAATCATCATATTTAATGGAAATACACCGAAGATTAACTAACTAGAAAAACAGAAAGCATCTCTCCCACCCTGCCACTCCCTCCTTCCACAAACACTACTGCCACACACAGGTGCTCTCTGGATAGCTACTATCTAAATAAACCTTCTTTTGGAAGGTGATTTGAAAGAACACTGCAATTTAACTTAAAAAGCAAATTAAAATTTTGTCAGGACTGGGAAACAAAAAATCCAGGCCACACTTCAAAAAAGCTCACAACAAAACATGCAGAAAGGTGAATAAAACAGCCTTGATTTTTGCTTTATTCAATGACTACAAAAAAAATTTCAAGTCGGAGATGAGATCAGTTCATCTTTGTATCTAAAAATATAACTCCTACTTTATAGAAAACTTTTTATACTGGATGGAATGGTAACATAAGTGTTAGGAGTTTAAAGGCAGACAAGCCATAGGCACTTAGATTCCCTGTAAAACTTCTAAAGAATATTTCCTTAACCTACATCCAAATCTGAATCACTCTTGAAATATTTCACTGACTATAGGAGAAAAACGTAGTGAAGCTGGCAGCTTCTTATTGTGGGACATGAATGCCCCCCAGTACTGAGCAACATGAGGGACCATCAGCCTGAAGGGCACTGCGGAAAGCAGCTGTGAAAAGAGGGGGAAGCACACAGATCCTCTGTCTGCACTCCAGAGCAGGCAGTTGCACAATTGCACAGACACTGAGTGCTGCTAAGGCTGAACCTCACCTGGGAGGGATTCGTCAGTCCCTCTGTGATGCTGCTCCATTCCCACTGCTGGGAAAGCTCCATGTAGGGGCTGATGCACAGAAGTGCAAGGTAAAGATAAAATACTGAGACTGTGCAGGGACTGTGCAGCATATCTGCCACCACAAAACGTGTTGGGAAAGGGTGGCAAGAGCCTCCACATTTCCAGTGCTGCCACAACAGAATTTCAGTCCCTGTGAAGATCCTTAAGAACATGAGCACCACAACACAGCACTGTCACCCTACTTAAAAGTTCACAGGTGATTAGTATAAGCCTGACAACAGGTGTTCAGGTTTCAACTCTAAATCTGCTCTTCAAACATTTTGAAATAAATATTCCTACTTTCCATGTCTTGAAAGAAGTTCACTCTCTATGCCAAAAATAAGCTTCATTCTTAGGCCAAAATGTCTTCTTATCACAAGTCACAAAAGTATATGAAAGAATATCTCATTCTGGGAAGCCTTTAATTTATATACACATTTTGCCTCAAAGCTAAAAGGAAACACAAACAACAACAAAAAAAGCCCAGCATTCTAGACCAGCATATAATTGTGCCAGAAAAAAATGACAATTTAATTTGTCTAAATTTAGTATGTGGGAAAAGGCACATTTTAGTGGAGCCTAAAAATAAAGCTTCAGCCTTAAATTAAAGGGACAAGTTATTTCCCAACAACAACAGCTTCTCATTAGAAGTCTGTCAAACAATTTTGTGAGTCAGCTTAGCACTTTTTATAGTTCAAGTTCAAGGTCAAGGGGCAATTCTAGTTCATATAGCCTGACCTCCTGCACATCAACATGCTGTGGTATTGCATTTGATGACTCCTGGTTTGAGGCCAAGAATTCATGTTAAGCAATGGCAAAACTCCTACTCTTGATGTAAAGATTCAGAGAGATGGATGACACCATTTCCTTCGGTACTTGATCCTAATGCTTACAGGTCAGTCCATTAGTCCCCATTTCTCTGTCTACCCAGGTAGGGATGGTTTGGGCCCTTTCTTGCAGTTGGATAAAACTTGTGCTGATTTGTCATTCCTCAGTCTTAAAGTTCCTCATCATTTCATTTCTTATTAGCATCACTTAAAATGCCTTTTCTTCTCAGCTGTAAAGCTTTAGCATCTGACTGAATCAGAATTAAGGCTGAATACAGGCAGGATCAGTATAGATAATTCTGTATTACTCCCTGCCCTCATTATTTACCGCTTTGGTAATCTTTGAGTCATTTGCAAATTTTACCACAGTTCCATGTACTCCAGATCAATGCTGAAACTGTTAAATGGTGTCAGGCACAGTGCTGATCCCTATGGAGCTGCACTCTATTATTATGACTAATTTTTTAGGTTTGTCAGTTGGCCAGTTCTTAATCCTTTTAACTTGTGCTTCACTGATACAGGGCAATGCCATTTTTCAAACTGGAATGTCATGCAATGCAAAGAACTGTCTTTCTAAAAGGGCTGTTACAGCTATACCTTCACCTTTTTCAGCCAAACCTTTGAACTTCTTTAAATACTGAAATTAAGCTTGCTCATGAATCATTTCCTGTAAAGCTGCACATACTGAGAATTACATCCCTATTGCTTATTTCTTTGTAAATGAGTCTTTTGAAAGATTCACAGTATCCTTCCCAGCACTGATGTCTGGATGTTCAACCTGCAGTTATTCCAAGTCTGTCTCCAGAACAGAAGATTTCTCTACAGAAACAGACATGGAGAGACTTGGAATTAATTATGTATTAAATATCTGATTTTACCAGGTCCTTGCTATTAACCATGTCCTTACCATGAACATATTATGTCCTCTCCAGAACTGAAATAGACACAGTAAGATGAGTTCATGGTGCAAGTGCTAATGCATTAACACAGTTTAATGACCTTTTTTTTTTAAAGTCTTAAGATACAGAAAAATACCTTTCAAATTTAAATCCACTGTAGACAAAAGAGGTTTTCTTCTTCTGACCAAAGTTTTTTGATCCTGCCTATAGAGAGGCAACTATAGGATTTTACCATCCTTAGTTACCTTTAGAAAGGAGACTGTGGTAACTCGGCAACAATTTCTGCAAGAGTCTGAACGTTCCTCATTTTTCTGAATTTGGGATGCTGAACAGCATTCAAATACTGCTCTTCAGTACCATTCACACATTTCTTGCCACGGTATTTCACTCTGTACTGTTGTGACAGTCCTGGTGAAGAGAACAACCAAAGTGAACAAGTGAACCTAAAGTCCCAGATCTGATGGAAGGCAGGAGGATTTTCAGAGAACTGCCATGGATCAAATATCTTGGCTGTGGGTACCGACTGTCCAAAGTGTTGTGCATATGCCAAAACTGCAGCAACACAGCTCACATAACATTCCATCTTCAAACAAGGAAACAAACCCAGCCATCCCAGCCCATTTAGCCCTGCTCTGTATCTCTGACCACAGGCAGTAGCCAAGGGTAGTGGCAGTGACCCTGATGACAGTACTTGGCTACTGACACCCCCAGTCTACAAATCCAACTGCTGTGTGACACAGCCAAGGCTGTTGTCCTTCCTCCTCTCGAGAACTGTAACCTCTACCTCAGCAAAAGAATAGCACAAAGAGTTTGATGTGAAAACATATATTAAGTATGAAAAGAAAAAATACCATGGAGCTATTCATATTTGATTAATTTGATTGATTCTAATAGTTATAAACAAGTTTTCACTACCCAGTGGCTGTTGATTTTTGAAACAAAGACCCCAAAACATGCTAACTCTCTTAATGCTGCGTTGTACTTCCCTTCCCTATAATCAATCCTAGTATAGACTGCAACTCAATGTGAGTGAAGGCAGCAGACTGAACTGTGTGTAATTACTCATTTGATCTTATTAAGACACCAAATTCTAAAATTACAAGGCTGAGGGCTGTGCATTGGTTCACTGCTGTAGACATAGTAGTAGGTACTACTACGTTCTCTAAAACAGACATGTAACACTTAGTAACAGAATTTCAGCGCAATAATAGAACTGTTACGCACAAGTTCATTGCTTTTAACAAGGTTAATGTAGAGAACAATACAAAGCACAACTCTATGAATGTAAAATATCCAATATAAAATTTCTTTTTGATGGCATTAATGAGCATATTAATGTATAGGTATTAATTTGACAGGAATATAGAAAAGACATGTAAATTAAATGTACTTTTGTGGCTATTCAAGAACTTGATTTTTCATTAATGAATATCAACAACTCTACATAATAATTTATAATGAAAATTATAACAGCATAACCCATGTTTCAAGGTTGTAGCTCAGAGAAAAATATTCAGCACCACAGAAGTCTATAATAAACTATCATAGCACAACTGGGCATACTGTGTTAACAGAAATAGTGAGATACTTAATTTAAATCCCAAAGAAATATGGTTATCTGTTGGCTCCTCAGGAAAAAAAGCTTCATTTTTAAAAAAGTCTGCTCATATTACCACAACTTCCAGCTAAGCATCACTATTAATCCTGTTATGCTCATATATGTAATTTGTTTCTTTGCTACCTCACTAACAGATGCCAATATTCTTCTATTATTTTTACATACATGGCAGAATTATTAATCATAAATAATCTATTTACTTTTTAACCCTTGTTTTTGAGCTAGCTTCAAAATATTTGTGTAAGCAGAGTATTAGATTAAGCATAAAAGACAATCGATCAGAGTCACCTAAGAGTCAGAAACATTTTACACCAGGTCTCCAATATTTGACTGAGTTGCACCCTCCTCCCCAAAGGGCAGATGGTTCCCTCCATAAGGGGAAAGAAAGAGCTTGCAGCACACTGTGAACTTTAGGCTCTCTTCATCAAAGGGCTTTCAAAGAAGTAAAACACGGGGAAAAGTAGGAGAGGTGAAGGCATTCCACTGCCACCAGCTGGAAGTTTGATAAGGAATAAAACTCCAGGGCTGGAGAAACACACAAAGATGAAGCAATGAGGTAGGCAAGATCCTCAGTGGTAGCCAGAGCTACTCCAGCATCTTACTCTTCTAGATCATCTCAAATGCATGCCTTGGGAAAACAGCCTCCAGCAGTTGCTGCCTGTAATGGAAAAATGACCAACTAAGAAAGTTTGTGGGTTTTTTTAATAAATTAAAAATCAAACTTTCTTGGCAATCACAGCTACCTGATCATCCAGCAAGCACCCAAGAACTGATACCACTGCTTCTGATTAAGTCTGAGAAAAAACACTTTAATGAGGGGTCAGGATGGTGGGACCAGTCTCTGAATCATGTGGGGAGAGGTTAATCTTGACTTTAACTGTAATTAAGTATTTTAAATTCTTTTGCACAAAAGGAAAAAGTAAAAAATCATAATAGTGTGAAGTGAATCGAATATTGCCTTCAAATTACAGTTTTTTGCTTCATTTGGAGATCACCTCATCCCTTTTAATGTCAAGAGGAAAACAGCATTTGGAATCAAGTAATAAAATATTTTAATTATGAAAAAATTATTGTCCACAGAAATAATATTAAAAATCCCATTCTTTCCTCAGAAAGCACTATCCAAACTAATTCTGAAAGGTCTCTGAGTGGAGGAAAGAAGAGTGCAAATAAATTTGTGTCTTTAAAACGGCTCTAGAGGCACCTTCTGTTTTAGAGGTGAGCATTAACTTCCATAGGTCTTACTGCACTGGGCTAACCTAACTGGTTTTATATATATTTAACTTTGTATATACTGTTGCAGTGCTTCTGGAGCAAAGAAGGTATTTGTTTAAAACAAACATCAGAAGCTGAATAAGGTGTAAAGTTAAAGCAATGTTAAAATACAAACCTATTACTTTAGTTAGTAGAAAGGTTAACAGAACAAGCGATATTATCACCAAAATTTAAATACAAATATGTAAATATCAGCTAACATGGATCACTGCCACTATTTATTGAGAGAATATCCAAATAGTCTAGTATGACTCTGTGCTATATATGCAGCCTTGGCAAAAACAAAGGCAAAGTTAAGGAGGAGTACCTTGGTGGAATTTAAATGCTTTGATCTGACAACTAGGTTTGAATTCCAGAAACTGCAACAGGATTTGTGACCCATATAAGACTTCAGCTCTTTTTGTAACAAGAATAATATTCATTTCTCTGTTAATGAAAGAGCAGCACAGTACAGTTGACAAGCATAAAAATTATTCAGGAAAGTATTACAGAGACTGCTAAAATAAGGAAAAAACTTAAAAATACAGCTTTTTTTATGATCCTAAACAAGTCCAATATTGTAGCATGATACTGCCAATAAACTACTTCCTGTCCCAACTTCTCTCAGATTCTGTCCTTTCTTCATGGTGGACAGCCAGATATTTGTAATGCAAATTTTTCAGGGGCCACGACTGCAGGAAATAACTCCATCAGCGTTTGACTGCAGTTTGCTGGTACCAAGTTTAAATTATTTAAATCTGGTATTACTTGCTTTGGAGACACCATCACAGCTTCCTCTTCAAAGAAATAACAGAAACTAATCGTCAAGGAGGTCCACAGTGCCAAACCACTGCCTTCAAGTCACAGCCACAGGAACTCCAACTCCAGCAGCACAGGCAAGGCAATTCCAGCTCTGGCTACAGCAGACCTGAGCAGCTGGAAGCAGCCACAGCCCCGAGCCCAAGGAAGGTGGCACATCCCCACCCCATCCCCATCAAGCCTAAGAAAGTCAAGTGGCACCGACTGTCATATCTGTGACAATGTTACATCTCAGCTTGCACCTCCACAGCACAGTTTTTCAAAAAGCTTATTAATACTCCAAACACAGACAGATTTTAGATGACCAGAAGCATATTCCCAACACCAACTTAACTCACCACGTCTGCCAGTCAAGCAACAAATAAAAAGACTTTTTCATAGGAAAACATCCAACTTCCCAAAGGAAACCCACTCTGCAACCCTTTTAGTCACTGAGCAGCCTGGTTGTTCTGCAAGGTGCAGGATCCTCAGAGATGGACCTCCACACAAAATCCACAACCCTGTGCAGGACTCTCTCCTTGCCAATGGCTCATGTTCCCATCTGCCCAGCAGCCCACATCTGAGCACAGCAGGTAAGGGCTAAATAAAACTCAGGCAAGGCAGACACCACAAACAGCACTACAAGTTCAGCAAGTAAGCCCAGAGCATAAGGATTTCAGGGGTAAATTGAGCATCTAGCTGTGATTTATGCTGTTCTTCCTGCTTCAATAAAATTGGAAAATTGAATATAGAATTCTAGCCTGATTGAATGCTGAAAGCTTATTCTATAAAAATATCTTTAAAATACTAATGTACTCACACTTTTTCTTTTTTTTTTTGTTTAAATTTCAGATATATAGCGAATTAAAAATTTGGGCACATGCATATTTGAAATTCTCTTTGCAGCACCATACACAGACCCTTAGGTGAAACACATTTGTCCCTATCTTTGACAGATCCTGTAATAGATAATAGTTCATTTATTGAGCCAAATATTACTTCACATTATAATAATAGTGTACATTGATGGTATTCTTCATTTTATTTAACAGTTTATGATGTGTAAGCCACAAGAGCCTGGGATAACAATTGAAAAATTATTCAGGATAGAAGAGAGCATAAAGCAATGTCTTACTAGTTAATTTTATCTTCCCATTTTTGTTATGCCTCGCAGATGATGGGTTTATACTTCCTCATGTCACAAAATCCTATTACAGGAATTTCTCCAGTGGCCCGTGATTTCTCTTCCTTAACATTTCCCACATTGCCTACCTAAAAGTCAAAACAGGAAAGAATAAAAATTCTGGTCTCCTTGTCCTATAGAACTTCCATCCTATTATATCCTTAGAGCTGAGACCAGAGAGGAAGACCCAGAGAGCAGTGGAATGGGATGGAGTGATGCTCTCACTAGCTAGGTGGAAAAGATCGAGATCTGCTTTATTTTTCCAAAGATGCCTTTCACTATCTGTGCTTATTACAGTTTTATTCTGGGCCAACAAATGAGCTTTTTGAAATGTAAAATTAAATTGCCAAATGGTGATAAAGTAGACTGAGGAAAAGACACTTCTTACAAAACCATCATCTAATAGTAAGTATCCTTTTTTATCATAAATCAGTATAGGTGGTTGTCACAGAAGTGCCATAACAAGCACAAAAAGACATTTGGGTGACCACATGGGAACACAAATATGGCTAAAGCAAATGTTCCACAAGAAAGTTAATTAAAAAAATAAGGTATTTGCATTTACATTGATAAATACAGACATACAGTTAAGTGGAGAGGAAGAAATCATAAAGTTATTTATTATATCTTTGAGCTAAAAGATAATTTTTTTCTCCAAAATGTGAACTTAAACTCCATCTACAACAACCCTGAATATCCTGAATATTCTATTTTGCAGTTCAGGGCTTTTTTTTTCCAAATATATTTTGCTATATTGTAACAGTTTTATTTTGAAGTTTTCTAATAATGGGAGTTGTGATAATTTCCATTTTCAACCAGCACCAAATAAACCTCCCATTGCTGTGTCCCTCTCTGTCTTTATAGCCTGGATAACCCAAAACAACTTTCTATTTGTAGAAAAGCTGTATTAAATCCTTAGAGAAGAAAAATTTTAAACAATAGCCACATATTTCCAAACAATGCATTTGAAATATTCTTTTTACTTCTATGTGCAGACCTAAGCTTAGACCATTCTGTCTGTCTAGCAGGAAGAGAGATTATCAGTATCACTTAAATCACCACAAGAAATACTGTTCCAATTCTACTGAGGTGTTAGTGATGTTATCAACTCCTACAAGAGAAAGAAAGGGGTGGAGTTTGGCAAGCTTCAAAATAAAGGTTTCTACACCTAAATCTTAGTCTAAAGCATGCAGACTTGATTCAGTGCTGATTAATGGAACTGACCGTGCTTCAGCTCTCAGCTAAATCACAGTTAAAAGCAGACGAGAAGATACAGCTATGCTGATGTTTCAGATTAGAAGCATTTCTGTCCAATGTACACCTATCAAGCATCTTATTTGAGTTTATCTACCAGATACAGGAAATATTTATGTGAAAGTGAACAAAAAATACACAGTAAGAAGGAAAAAAGGTTGAAGGATAAAATGTTACACTTCTCTAACACATGATTGTGTAGGGCTCTATTCCAGTAGTTTCATGTCATTAACACAATCTCTTTTTCATCAGAATATGAATTTTTATTATGAAAGTCTTTATGTAACACTAATCTTTCTATTATGACCTGAGGGAATACACTGCAATAATATTAGAAATCTTCATCTGTTTCTTCGTTCAGTGATTCCAAGTTGATGTCCGGGTTTAAATGAGTAAAAAAATGATGGGCATTATGCCACGGCCTTTTAATTTCCCCCACACGGACCAACAGCACAACTCATTCACTGGTGGAAGTGAGTACTCTCTGGAACAAACCATAATTACAAAGTATTGTAATCATTTCCCTGTTATTCCAATGTCCCAGCAAAGGTGTTGCATCGCATTACAGTGAAGTGGTGGGAGCCCCAGCACCTGAGGGTGTGCTTCTTTCTAAATGCTGGACAGAGGCAACAGAAGAACTCCTGTACCAGAAACATCAGGTGAAGAATCTGCAATCAGCCTAAAAATCTGTTAAATACCAGCAGCCATAGCAAGGACAGATTTTCAACCCTGTAACAGCCAAATCTTGCCATGTCAGCAGTCTTCCTTCTACTCCCTTCAAATGAAACATTAAAGTATCTAAGAGCATATAGATTACTTTCAGACCTAGGGTGAAGCCCGTGGCTGCTGCTTAAGGACCTTCAAAAAATTCAAGGGACAAAGAGCATGAATCTCCCTCCAAATTCGTAATAAAATGGGGGAGGAGGGGGCAAGATGATGTGCCCCCACTTTGCCCTCTCCTCGCTGAGCATTAACTTGATCCCTCTGAGTTTCCACTAACCCCACCTGCCACCTCTTGAGCAGTTTCTTGAGCAGTCTGATACACGGACTGCATTGTAAATTAGTCTGCGTAATAAACAAGTCAATTTGGCCCTCAAAAGATGCGTATCTGCAGGGGTTAAAAGAATGTTAGGATTTTAAGTCATACTTTCCATTGGCTAATCATTACTCAGCTTGAACTCCTGATGGTGAACTCCTTGACACTAATGAGCTTACATCTGCTCCTCTAACTCAAAATTACTTTGCTCTATGAGCTACTTTTATTAACAGGCCAATGACCATAATGAATTTTTGAAAATGGACAGCTATCCAGCACAAATCAACTTAAGCAATTCTTCCATCCAGTTTAACTGTGTTGTGTTAGAGGAAGCAATTGATTGCTACTGTAAACCTGCGCCTCCCAGGCAAACTGATTTCTAATCATACACCATGTAAGTAACCAAAAAGCAAACAAACAAACCCCCATGTGCTGACTGTGAACAGTCAGATCTATCTGTTATCAAGTAAGCTGAAAAAACCCTTGTGTTTCACTGGAAGTCACAAGGTCAGGTTATAAAGCACACTAATTAAATGAAACAAAACTATAAACACTAGAAGCAGCCGTGAACTGCCTAATCTAAATGACCTACAGACATAAAGATACTAACTGGTACCAACTCAAATTTACTCTATGTGAAAGTGCTTGAGGAAGTCCAAGTGCTGGGTTTTCCCCTGAAGTGCTGAAATGATCTGGTAGCTGCCTGTAGAGGATCTATTTCCTCAGTGTACAGCTTCTAAGGAGCAATACTCACATGAAGAGAATGGAAAGAGTGGAGCAAAGCATCCTGTGCTTAAAGATGTTCAGTCAGAACTTGAGAAAGCTGGTTAATTATGAACAAAGCTTATGACAAAGCTCCAGAGCTAATGTTTTCAGAGTTGTTTGGTTCCAGTGACCACAAATAAGGTTGTAACGCATTGTTTCTATCAGTTTCAAGATGGTTTTAACCACTGACGTTTACAGATAGACTTCTTATGTTTTATACACTTAGCAGCAAGTGGAGTAACACACAGGTGCAAGGAAAAAACAAGCTGTATGTCTTGTTTTGTATGAAATATGGTGTGCAGTATGCCCTAACTTCCAAGGAGAAAAATAAAAAAGCCTCTAAATTCACCCACAGCTTTCAGTCTCAAAATAAAATTATATCCTGCTCATCTTAATAATTTCAGACTCCCCTTTGCACCCCAGCTGTAAAGCACAGGATGATCATGACACTTCAACTCCAAGGTACGTACACAAACTCAGAAGCAGAACACCAGCTGAAATTTATGGGTCAGATATGTCAAAATACCTTATGAAAAATTGTTTCATCTTACTAATAATCTCTGAAAGCTTATAGACATTGTCACATCTTCTGTAAATTCAAACCACGAGGCTGATCTGAATATTTATTTACATATACATACATATATACTGCATATTATATGTGCAGATGCTGAAAATGTTTGTATAAAATGCAACTTGTAAATCCCCAAGATTCAAATACTGCTGATGCCTGACACTTGACAAGGTTTAAACCAGCAGGAATAAAGGATTTCAAAATTTATTTCAAGAGCATTTCACAAGATGTCTGAATTTTAAAAGTCTTGGTTACCAAATAGGCAGCTGACAGTTTTTTCTTGTGTAATGTATTTCAGAAATAACCTAACACGATCACAGTACCTCCAAACCTCACATTCTCATTAAGAAGTGAGCAGGTGGGTTTCAGAGTACATGAAAGCATCATGCTCGTAGTAGAGGTAACCTTTTTTCTCCTCATTAGGACGAGTGATGACAGCAGTGAAAAAAAATGAAGCATTTTCTCTTTTCTTTTTCCTTCCTTTCCCCAGTATAGTAACAATAACCAGCAGAGAGGATTCTTTGCAGTAGATGAATAGATCTGCAGTGGTTTCATGGTTTAGTTTATTAGACAAGAAGTATCCCAGGTATTTCAACCTTGTGTTTGACTTAGGATGGCATAAAAAGAAAATGCTGCTTGCTTTTGCAGCATTTGATCCAAGATTCTTCTTTCATCTTGTTCTTCCAACTTTGCATTTTGTCTTTCCTTCTGCCATTCTTTCCAACATCCTGCAGGACACAAATCAAACAGCATTCCTTCCACCAGAAGGGCAACGACTGCAAGATTAATAGAACACACCAACAGTCGTTTGGCAAAAGGCAGCAACTAAAAGTTAGGAGAGACCACCCGTGTGTAACATCAGCTGGACACTTCAAAGTGAAATTGTCCAGAAACCAGAAAAACCTGGTAATTAAACCAGAACCCCCTAGAATTTATACTGGGGAATAGTATCTTTTTCATGACAACTCATGTTATCAGAAATAAATGCATTGACATGCACATAGATGCACCCTCCTAACCATTCTATCCTCCCACACTAATCACTACACACAGCTTCACAACACTCCCACCTTCCCAGGGAAGGTGGACACTGGAAGGCACATGCCCATTGGGCCACTGTCAGGCTTACTGGGTCATCCTGCTCTGTTAGAAACCAAGAATATTATCTAAAAGTCTGCACAAGGAGAAAGGAAAATAAGTCCATACTGCTGTACAGGTTAGAAAAACGAAAGTCCTACTTCTGAATCTCACTTCAATTTTTTTCTATTCTGATCAATTCCCTGTAAAACTCTTGTGTCTCCTGTGGGTCTCACACAAATGGCACAACAGATAGAACATATATACACACACAGGCCTTTCATCAGTCAGGGGCCATCCCACCATGGCCTAGGGGAGGAAATTCCAAGGGTTTTCTAGTTTGTTGCAGCGATGGGTGCAACACTGGGAAGCAGATGGAGGATAGAGAAGAGCTGATTCAGGTTCACAAATCCTCCAGCTAGAACAGAGATGAACAGCCCACTGAACTTCCATTCATCATTATTAAATTCAGTCTTCCCTCTACCAGTTTTTCTGCAAGCAGAAGGCTGAATGATCATGTTAGAACATATATGGTGCTGTAAAGCTTTCACAAATAAAGGATAGCCAGAATCAAAACAGACTGAGCCGCAAAATCAGTGAAAACCCAACGATATTAGCATCCAATTGTTCCTGATATGTAAGGTAAAATGTGTTTAGAAATACCTTTGATCCAAAGACTGACAAATACCATTGCACCTTGAAGAGTTCAAAAGTATGATGGGAACAAGACTAAGATATGCACAAAAACTGAGGCTGTAGGTACCACCATAGTAAAAGAGAACTAACATGGTTCAATGCCCTGAAAAAAATGTGTCTGACATTAACTACTCTGGAGCCTATTATAAGCAAGGAAAATAAAAATTAGTTTTATTTCCTTAATGCTGAAATATAGTTCCTGTTCAAATATTCTCATTAGAATTATTTTAGTTTTGAAAAACAGAAACTTTTTTCCCATTTTAAATAAAAGGCTTTCATTCTGTTTACAAACAGGAACAACAAAACCAAATATTTGCAAAGTAACTGCATAGAAAAACAGAATAGATACTAGCATTAATTTTTGCTAATACAGAATGCTAAGTAGGTTGCTCTAAATTAATTTAAAAATATTAATTACATTCAGTCACAGGACCATAAAATTAAGTAGTCTAATGTATCAACACTTGAAAAATACACTTGAACATGCTTCCCTAGCGAGCAGTGGCCTAAGCTATCAGCTTCTGTAAAATTCAAACACCAACACTTCCATCCACAGAGCTTCAATGACACCACTTAGTTAACAGTTCAGGGAGTTAACAGCTACAACATTCCTTTCCTCAATCTATG
Source organism: Vireo altiloquus (assembly GCA_013396875.1). Classification (NCBI taxonomy): domain Eukaryota; kingdom Metazoa; phylum Chordata; class Aves; order Passeriformes; family Vireonidae; genus Vireo; species Vireo altiloquus. The sequence continues at coordinate 1,118,148 of VZRF01005562.1, read as the reverse complement.
GGCAGTTCCAGCACGTCTCCTTTAGCTCAGGATATTGATGAGTATTAGAATGAAACAACTGGCAAAGACAAGTTTTACAGCTCTTGTTCAGAAACATGTGGGAGGTTTTGCAATTTATTTTTATGCTGCAGCTACGGCTTCAGAAAGTCATAGGGCTGAACTCCAATATTTCCCTGAGAAGCAGAGAGTGTGAAGAACAGAAAGAACAGGATATCTATCTTTTGCTGCCCTCACCTATAGACAGGAGGCTTTGAAGACAGGGTGAAGACATGACAGCAGTTGTGCATCCTCACAGATTTGGAGTCCAAGTAAGAGAGGCCATTGTGCTTTCCTTGAACCATCACATTTCTTGATCACCCTCCTGCCTGGGGTGGCTACACAGCACAAGGTATGTCCAAGGGTGTGGAATGGCAGAAACATCACAGCGCTCTCTCTTCTGATGGAAGAGGTAAAAGTCTTTATAAAGTACTGCTGCTGAACTTACCTGCCGTCCACTTTCACCTTTTTTCTGCCTTTCATCTATTTTTGGCTGAGCACATCAATTTTCTATCCTAATAAATAAGAGCATTTTATGTGTTACACAGTTACCGGAATTTGGGGTTTAACTAAAAACACTTCTGGTTTTGAAAATCCAGTCAAGCTACTGGTAACCCTTCCTTTTATATTTATCACATTATACAAATTTCCAGACATTGAAGCTTGAAGTTCAAGGTTGCAGCCTATCTTTAATCATTTTCTAATATTACAGGACAGCAGTTCTGGAATATTATTGTCCTTTAATTATGAAAAATTACAAATTATTAGCATGGCCATATTTTACAAATAACAGTGTGCTTTTACTTCAGCAAGCAGAATCAATGGTATACTGGTAAAATTTGGTTTGCTAAATCCACTAGAGTGGAGGTACTTGATAATTCCCTTTCAAATCAACTTTACAGTTTCCCAGCTGTCTAGTTCTCTACATTTGTGAGGACAGACAAAGTTAAATTAAAAATTCTAGACCATCACCCTAGAGCAAAACTTGATAGAAAAGCGTAGAACAATACTCTTTAAAACCAGTATCAAAATATATCCTAACACTATAAAGAAAACACACTGTAATTTTTGTGTGCATTTACTCCCCTACTCCTTTTTAATAGATGCAATTTTCATGAAGTCTAATCACAAAGCACAACTCAAATGGGTGTCTCGCTCTATTCTTTTTTTGAATAGTCTAATTCAATGCATCACAGCAATGAAATCTCATATTCATCAAAGCATGTGTTTAGGCTCAGAGGTTAGATGTCACTTGTGTGATTGATAATGTTTGTGTTGTGCTCTGCTTTTCAATAACTCTTCACTTTAAGCAGCATTTTGCTTCTAAACAGGAGTGGGTGTAAGGACACTCAGCATAATAGAATGGACCAGGTTTAATTCCCTTAATCACTTGGTCAGGGCAACAGAATTAACTGTCCACATCTGTTCCCTCCGAGCACACATGCTTAGTTTTCCCTCTTATGCAATAAAGGAGTGTGGGGTCATGATGCCACATCTAGCCTGCCTTTTCCTCCAAATCTGAATCCACAGGGAACACCCACGAGCTCACTGTGGATCAACACAGACCAATTTTGGACCACAAAAGACTTGTGAGGTGGCAAAACCAGCTCCATCTTGAGCCTCCGGAGTAACTTCTTATATGATATGTATGTCCAAAGAGAAAAGCATAGCTGTTGTGTCTATTGTAAACAGACAGGCAAAGAGAAAAACACACCAAAACCTTCATATAAAATGGTTTCCCAGTGAAGATGCTCTTGATAGACCACTGACAATGGAGTGTAACTGCTCTCACAGTAAGGGTGATTCATTCAAGCCAATGTAATCTGGTAAAGATGACATTCAGCATCCTTAGTCACACTGATAGAGAGCTCTGGAGAGCTGCTCAACAAAGGCCAGGGAGGGCCAGAGTCAAAAGAAAATTTGGAAAGGTATCATTTAAAATGGCAATTAATTCAGACCCACTGTTTTGTGCTTCTGCCTTGCTTCTGAAACCCTGTGTTTCTGCACTCAGAAATTGTGATGATGGAGGTCAATTGCTCAAAGCCCCTGGTGGTCACAGAATGGTGATTACCATGGTGCTCAGCTCAATCTGGAGCCACCTACGCTCGCCTCCTTTTGACATTATATCAACTATGCTTGTTTAAGGATGAACAGACAGAGAAATCCTAAGTTCAGAAAAAAATATCAACAACAGAGTTCATGCTGGGAAACAAACACTGAATCACCAAAAGCGGAAGGGAGGAGTCACCAACAGGCAGGTAAGTACAGGGAACACAACACAAGTAACAGACAGGGAGCTTCTAGAAAGTGACAAAACCCATTAATTTACAGGAACAGCTGCAGTGTTTTCTGGTATAAAAAATAAACTAGTTTTGAAGAGAAAGAAAACAACTTTCTCCTTTAAGGCCAAGGACAAACAGCATAGGTAGTAAATGCTATGTTTCACCAAGAAGTTGTTCTCTGCAACAGCTGTCATAAGAGATACTTGATGCAAAAGGAGGAACGGCCAGGAAAACGGCCAGGTCAGCTGACAGCTGGAAGGTGATGGAGAACTTCTTGGAATCATTTAGTTAAAAACTGATTAAGAATCTTTCTCCTCATTTACACCCTTTGTGGCAATACTGCTGTTGTTTTGTTTGGATGCTGTGACTGCTTTCAGTCAGCATTCTGTCCCTTGCCTGACCTGAGCTAAGGGTGATTTGAAGATAGTAGGTTAAACACAAAATAATCCCCTCTCAAGGCTTTGGCAGTCTATGAAATGAGGCAGGAGGTAAGACATCTCTTAACTCCCTAGTACATGATATTCCACAGGGTAAGCCAGGAAACCAGAGGCTGACCTTGTCTGTGCAGGAGCCCTGGGGCACTGGAGAGGTGCTGGCATCCCCGGGGACAGGGGAGCAGCCAGTGCTTGTGGAGAGCAGGAGGGAAGCACAGCAGCGCTGGAGCATGGAGAAAGGCAGCAGGGAACACACCTGAGCTCTGGGATCCCTTGGGAGTCTGATTACATCATCCCTCATCCTCCTGGGCAAACACTGCCAATTCCTGCACAGCAGAACCCAGGATGGCGGCACTTCAACCCATCAGCGAACCTCTGATTTTATCACTATTGCAAATAATAAAGACGTGCAAATGAGGATGATAATATTGCTTGTTTTACATGCAGAAGGTCAGAGAGCACGAATTAGTCACTCTCCGGTGTAGGCCACTGCTGGCTGACTGACGGGGAAGCAGAGCCTGCAAAGGGCACTATTGCCTCTCTCAGTTAAGCACACGTGGTGCTGTGATTCTGCCTCATCTCGTCCATGAGCCCACTAACAGCCAAGCAACGTGTAGGAGAAAATAATCAACTACTGTCTGGAGATAAGCAACATTTTATTTCTCCAGGGAGTAAGTGGGGGAACCAGCAACAGCTGTTTTCAGTCACACTATTTCTGCCTTGGACTGCTCCCACTACACACACTGCCTTACTACGGCTTGAAAGGAGTTGCCTATATTTATAAATACAGAGAGATAAATAGCTGTGTCTGAGCGCATGTGTGCATCTGGTTGTAATGCAGAAGTAAGGAGAAAATATCCTTCCCACGCACATTAATGCAAATGAAAAGAGAAAATATCCTTCCTACAGACATTTATTTTAAACTGTGTGTGCTAGCATATTTTTATTTTAGAAAACTGATTACTTCATCAATGGATTGTGTCCTCACTGCACTTAGCAGTTTGGGGAAAAAAAAAAAGAATTCAAATGTAACTCACAGGACAAACAAGTATTTATTTGAATTTTTAAACAGCTTGGCGATTTTTCTTCTCCATTTACTACAATAATATAAAGCATGTTAAATGGAAAAACGTGTTACAAATGCAAATCCTCTGTAAGTGAAAGCATATAGAAAAATAATAAAGCTATTGAGCAAATGGTAAAATAATTTTTCTCCCAGCACAATTGGAAAGCAATGCTGCCAAATAATAAACACACCTGCAAAACCAGATTTAGGGAGTAAGTTAAATCCTCTGACCTGTATATTTTTGCAAGTTGATCTAGAATTAATCCTGTGAATATTTAAAGATAGTGCTTACAACAACAATTTTTCATAACTGGAAGTTTTAGGAACATTTGCTATGATATCATGACGTGTACCTAAAAGAGAGACAGGTTTAATAGCATTCAGTCATCGTATAATTACACAGACTGTATACAACAACCATTGAACGATGCAGCTAAGCCAATTTAGGACAATATGCTCATCCACTAAGCTATTACAGCTTAGAATGACGTTCTTACCCACTTTAAAGTTCAACTTACCATTAATTGTTTAACACTAACAGAGTTCTGGATAAATAAAGTCAACAAATTAGAATGCTATAGTTAATTGTAATTAATGGGGCTGTGTATAAAATCCTACTTCCATAAAGAATAAGATGGCAAAGAAGATAGCTTTGTGTTTTCCTAATGAAGTAGGAATTCTTCTACTGCAAAACAACTACTTACCACTACCATCTTCACCCAAATAAAAAATGTTCAGATAAAAATTAACAATTAACAAAGAAGAACATTTTGTAGAAAAAAATATTCTTAAATCACAGCAAGGGCATCTGCATTGTAAGCCTTTCCACATATGTGTGTAGACACATACACAAGTATATATATATTTTTTTTTATGTATATATGCATTAAAGGCAATGCACCCTCTCTAAACCCGATTTATATGGTTTCCAACTGCAATTTACTGTCTTCCTTTCCCCAGTCTGTGTTCTAGTTCTTTCTCTCAAGTTCCTTCATTCAACTCGAATCTGTGAGGGAAAAGTGAAACAAAACAACCCACAACAAAACAAAATCAAAGCCAAATAATACAAAGGATTTTCATCTTTATCTATCTGCCCATATCTCTTGGTTATGTAATCACAACTGTAATCTCTGGTAAATGCAGACTCAATCAGACAGCACAGTAATGCTGGGGAAGATCTCTCCAAGCTGTGAAATGTCATCGAATCTAAACAGACTGTTAAAGCTTCAGAACGTTCCCATCAAATGACCAGATGGGGATGCAATCATTCAAATCTCTAGCAACTGAAAGTGCAGCAAGACCATGAAATGTTCGCTTCTCCATCATCTGTCTCAAATACTGGGAAGGAAATATGAAAGAGAAGCTTCTTCTCATGTGTCTCAAAAATTCTGCATAAGAGACCATACCAAAAAATAGGTTCTTTGGTCAAATAATGAGCACTTGTCTGAGGCAGAGCTATTTGCCATATATTTAGATATAACACCAGGTGTTTGACCATCACTTGTGAAACATTCTGAAAACTCCACATCAGACTGCTCATTTCTATTCAGCAGGGCAGGAATCAAAGCTGACTTAAAAATCCAATATCGCTATCGCAGCTTTTTTTTTTACTATTATAAAATACAGTCTCTTTGAAAATATATTTTCTGTGAACTGTGAAAGAATGAAAGAAATCCATAGTACTTGCAGTCTGAATCACACACAGAATTCCTATTTCTTGTACTTCTTGTTTCTGAACTGTATCACCTTTAACCAAGGTGATAAACCACACTCTTTTTATTACCAAGCTCCCCCGAAATGATGTGCTTACTATGCAAATTTTAGATGATATAGATGGTACTTTCAAGTGGCCAGGATAAAGAAATACCTCATTTTCTTCAGATCTATCAAAAGAGTTGGCTGCAGGTGAGATGAGATTTTTAAGTTCATTCATGGCATTCGCTACACTTACCACATCCTTCGTGATAGAGAAATCATGGCTAAGGGGGAGCCTGCATTTTCAGCTGTGGGGAGGTATCAGGGCACAACTATCTGGGCTTCCACTTCCAAGCGCACGCAATAAATGAAAAGTCCACTGACAGAGAATGTGACAATGAGGATAAGGGAATAAACCTTGCTTCACCATTCCATACAGCTTGGACGAGCCCAGAATTCAAAGTGCCAGGAGACTGAGATCGAGTATTAAAGTTCATACAGTGTGCAGGAAAGACCTGTGACAACACACTTGGGTTTAAAAAGTTCACCCACAATACTTTATACATCTAGTTTGGAGATGGCCAGGCATATCCCTGTGTATCCAATTATCACATGTACTTTAACTGCACAGGCTGCTGTCACAGGCTGTGTACTCACCTCCAGACAGACAGATATTTCTGAAGCACAAAGGCCATCATGTTTTCTCTTGTTCTGTCAGCTTGTCACAGATTACAAAATGAAAACTCTGTTCTTAAGAATCAGCATCCACTCTTAATTTCTCAGACTGGGTACCATACCAAAAAAATAATGAAGGACAGCATTACTGCTTCAAGTGAGAGGAGAAAACAACTCAGCCCAATACCAAATCTAAGAATTCCTACCCTTCTAAATCAGTATAATCCATTCACTTAGTACCTCTGCTGTAGTGATTAAGAATATGAGAAGCAGCTGAGGGAGCTGTGAGGGCTCAGCCTGGAGAAAAGGAGGCTCAGGGGGCACTTTCTCACTCTCTACAACTCCCTGACAGGAGGGTGCAGCAGGGGGAGGGTCAGGCTCTGCTCGCAGGGAATCATCAACAGAACAAGGAGAAATGGCTTCAAGCTGTTCCAGGGGAAGTTCAGGTTGGACATCAAGAAGAATTTCTTCACAGAAAGGGTGGTCAGGCATTGGAATGAGCTGCCCAGGGAGGTGGTAGAGTCCCCATCCCTGGAGATATTCAAGGAACAACTGGGTGTGGCACTCGGTGCTCTGCTCTTGTTGACACAATGGGACTTCAGTCAAAGGTTGGACTCAATAGACCTCTCTTCCAACCTTACTGGTTCAGTGGTTCATACCATAGACCCATATGCCCCCAGCTACACCCCCAGCTGCAGGATGGCAGCCATTTCTCTTATAAAGGGCATTATAAAGGCAACAGAGACTAAACTGAAGTGACTCCTACCGTTGCACGCAGCTGACCCAAGCAGTTCTGCCGACACCCAGGCCTGGCTCACGCTGCACCAGCAAAAGGTAAATATTAGATAATAACACCATGTTATGCAATTGGTTTTGACATGCCTTGGTCATCAAGCAGCAGCGTGAACTGCTCAACAGACAAAACACGTTCTCTAGTTTTCTGCATCACAGACAAGAAAAATCACAGAGATTAGGACCATAACCAATTCAGAGCTAGCAGGACCATTAACTCTGTGCCCTCTAACCTGCATTCCTGTCACTCTGCATGGCCACAACAAGCAAATGCACCGAGAAACAGCTACGAACTTGTAACCTTCAGTGCAGCAGCCAAACAATATACAAATTCCCTGCTTTACATCTTACCTCGGAAAGCTCCATAAGCACCACACCAAACCTATTAAGAACACAACTGCTACTCCTTCTCAGAAAAGGTACTAGGTAACTTTTTTATATTTTTTCCACAGCATAATCAAAGATTTAACACTGAACAGAAATAATCGCTGCACTGAAGAGGTATGAGAAATCTGCTCAGATGGACTTTGCCCCAAAAATGCATTTTGTGAAAGTGTAACAGAAAAGCAAATTAAAGAGAGAAATGCTTTAGAAAATGAGCAACTAGATTAATAAAGCTTTAAGAGTTTTTTTCTAAATTCTCTAACACAGTAGAATTATTTAAGACTTGAGACTGCATGTATTCATTTGCGTAGTTTTGCTACAGCAAAATGAAACATATTGCTAAATGAAACATAATAAAGTATACAGATTTTTTTCTACAGTACTTCTAGCCTGATTTATTTCTAATTTGAAAAAACCTAATCTTAAAACAATTTTTTGCACATGTAGTGCAATCAAGTACTATACTGTACTTTGTACTATACTGTGATTTTGTTTTCTATCTGGAAGTAAGGCATAACCCCCTTTTCCAATACACTGAATAATTTTTTTTTTTTCCAAATCAACCATTAAGCCCCTTAGTATCTGATGAAGATTTAGGGTCTTTTTAATAAAGTAAATATTTATATTCCTTTCCAGTTTTCAGATACTGATCTCAAACTAGGCAACAATATTTTAGTATTAAAAAGCTCAATAGGCATGATAGGAATTATCTAATTCAATAATAATCTTATAGCTAATACCTCCTCTTAACACAAATTTGTTTGAGACTCTCCCTTCCATCTTCACAGAACTAGTAATCAGAAACTTCCCACACTCACTTTTTTTTATGGAGATCATATGTATACATACATATCCTCCCAAAAGCCAAACAAATTTATCTCAACACAAGAACAAAATAACAGCCTATGTGATGTTGTGCTTCTCCAAAACATGTCCTGAGAAGCAAGGGGTTTATGTAGGACTGCCAACCAAGTCTTCACTTGAAATATACTTTTGTAGTATTACTTTCACTCTAAACTACTGATTCACAGGAAAAGGCAGCTTCATCATGAGTTTTCTATTGGAAACTCACTTGCTACAGAAATGCCACTGGCTGATGATAAACAGATGAATGATTCACAAATGCAAATGAGGAAAAAATATTCTACAATCACACATTTGATTTTAGCCACAATTTAGAAATGCATTTACAAGATTGTTTACAAGACATGACACATTCCTTCCAATGTCCTTGTAAATGTCCTTTACTTGAACACGAAAAGCCTCATCCATTAATCCAAATCAACACTACCACTACCCCCTGCAGAACACCAGTGCTGTAACAGCTCACAATACTGCAAACAAAAAAACCCTACAAACTTACAAGGCCAAACTTGTGTCTCAAAGGCAGGTATTCTTGCAACATTAAGTTGCTGATTTAGTCATCTACAGTGAAGGCTTGTAGTGGAAAGCATTTGTCTTTCCACAGTGATATATTCCCTTGCACCATGCATTGGGCTGTCTGCGATGGCTGTTCGGCCAGTAGGTAAAACAGCACAATGAGACTTCACAGCCCCGACTGCACTGTCAGGTTCAAAAATGCCTCTCCCCTAACATGTCGGAAAACCCAACTGGACTTCAACATCATGCATCAAGCTAAGCAGCATGAATTCCCTTCTTCGAGAGCCTGACAGAATAGGTCTGTTTTTCGCACAAAATCACAGAAATACCTTTAAGGATCACAGATCTGTCACCAGGGGTGAAAAATCCTTCCTAACAAAACCTGAAGAAATTATTACACATTTTGACAGATTTTTTAAACTAACAATTCAGTAGCCATTTACTATCTGACCTTCATTAGAATTTTCTTCATTATCATGTTGCAAAAATCTATTACATTACTGACTGAGGCAATTAGTCACTGGAAAGCCACTGCCATGTACTCCAAACTGGGGAATCATCATTACCATTAATTTCAAAGGACAGCATTAAAAGAGATGATATTCAATATTTTACTTGCTAATTCTAGTGTAATTTATATTTGAAAAGTATGTGGGAAGGTTATGCCAGCCTGGATAATCGGTCATTTTTCCTGAGCCATTTTGTTTTCTAGGGAAAGCCTCAGCAATATCTAGGGCATCCAGGGATACCTCAGTGGAATTCAGAGTTCAAGGAGCCGTTCTGCTGTACTGATACAGTGGTAGACGCAGAGGGCACCTATTTCCACTTTTTAAAAGATCCGTACTGATGCAATACAGGGAAACAAGGAGAGAGGCAGGGCATTCCCTCACAAAGCTATTATAGCTTATATCTTTCATCCTGCTCTATTTCATGTGCATTCCAGGTACTACCATGAAGACTTTGCTTCTATTATTCTCTCCTCACAGTGTCCCTGTATGATGTAAATCATGATCTACTACTCTGGGCTTCTTTTTCTCATGAGAGATCTGTCACCAAATTAGGACACTGTCACTGTCTTTACATGGCTGTTGGTGAAGTCTCAGCAGCTATTTGGATGCTGTTCTTAGGATACACGATGCCAAATGAATTGCCTGGAATATACAGATACTTATTACTGCAAAATTACAACTATGGGGTGAGAAGGCTGCTGCAGCACATACAGAACAGCTCAGTAAAACAGCTACCTTACGATCTTAGCTTCTTTCCATACAGTAAGGGCTTGCTTACATAGGAAGCCTGAAAAGGAAAAAAACCAGTTTAATGGAAACAGCACAATATCCTACCTTGTCATTGCAAGGATATCTGTATCCAGGAACAAAATTTTTACCCTTCTCTAACTATTCATGTTTTCAGCTGTCCTAACTCAAAATTTCACTTCAGTCACTTGAGAAATACTTTCAATTTCTAAGAAACATACTTTGAAAAAGGTTGGAGGGTTTTTGGTAGACATCTGTTTAAATCTACCTATTTCCATTATGAAGTGCTAGTCCAGTACATTGCAGAAAAATACAGCTGGGACAGATCCCCACTGCAAAGTTGTCTAACCTGTCCCCTTAGTGCAGGACAATATCAATGGTAATGCTATCATCCCAGATGGATGGCTGGCTAGTCTGCACTGTAATAATCGGTAATGGTGAGGATTTCACAGCTACTGCAGATATACTATGCTTTACTATTGTTATCATTTGAAAGGGGATTTGGGGTTTTGGGTTTATTTGTTTTCTCTAATTTTTAACCTCAGTCTCACTTGGTGAAAGCTTTATGGAAGTCCCATGGGCAAGCAGGGTTGTTCAAAGGGTACATGAAGTAAACAACTGTGCCAACTGTGGTAAAGAATAAATCTTTCTGGGCTGCAAGAAAGTGGGAAAGGAAGAAGGATGAGAAGGTCAGAAGAGAAGTCCTGTGGAGTTTTAAATGGTGATCAATGGAACACAAAAGCTGTAAAATGGTAGCTGGGAACTGAGCAGCAAGGTTTTAAGCATTCCTTTTCTGGCTATGTTTCCATGTAGGTCTCTCTGCCACTGTAAGTCATGACACTCAAAAGAGAAGATAACAGTGTCCTGAAAACTGTAACACATAGACACAGTAAAGAGGAGGGAGAAAGAAATTCCATCTCATGGTGAAAGAAGCTACTCTCTGGAATAAAACTGCAAATTCATCTTGCAAAGTCTGATAACTCACAGACAACAGACTCAGAGACAGCTAGAAATAAACCACTTAAGAAAAGCAGGCAGCTCCAAGATCTAACTTATTCAGTTTTCCCAAAAACATGATTCCCATTCCACTGTACATTCCACTGTGAGACACTGTATTCCATTATTCATGGAGATAATGGATTAAGCTGTGGGAGAAGACTCAAATAGTCCTTGTCAGGTGTGTCCCAGGAGTTAAGAGAAGCTCAGCTCTTGTATTCCAGAATTTCAGCTTTTAGTCAACACAGGACTGCAGAGATGAAGAAGAAATGGAAAACAAGGTGACATTGGGATTTTTTTTAATTTTGGGGAGGTTCAGATGCTTCTGGCACCTCTGTGGTCCTGGTCAGCAGGGAGGTACATCCACCCTGTTGGGGCGGCCACGACACACACAGACTGATTCGGACAACATGCAAAAAAGCTTTTATTAAACAAAGCAGCTTTTTTAATAGATTTTTGGATGTTATTATTTGCGTTACATACTTATTGGTTACTAAATTACTACAGTAGATTCATTGGCTATTGTCAACTACAATATACTACCATTGGCTACCTATAGCGTAAGCTTTCAAGCATTCAGAAAAATACCAGGTGCAGATATCTTAATGGGTTTTTTTCCTATTCTTTAACTTTCTTGCTTTTGTTGATATTACATTTATATGGGTAAAAACTAATTGCTGCCCTTCTCTTGGCCATCTTTCATGGTCTTTCTCTGCCAGAGTAACAGGCCTAAGCTATGATTTTACAAAGGCAACATGGCTTTCATTTTATAAGGTTTTACCTATATGCAATATCACCCTGCTCACCAAAGGATTTCAGCCTTAGAGAATTTTCAAGAGAAGGGCTAAACTGGCTAAACATTATTCGACCAAACCTGAGCCTTTCTCATTGAAAGAAAAATATGGTTCCACAATGTGCTAAAAGCCATCAGTGAATGGGCCATCTTGCTGCCACATACTTCCAAAATAATACAGCCAGCTTAGTTTTCTTTCAGAACACTCTTGTCCATGTTCAGACTAATCACAAAGAGAGAAGATAGCCTCTATAATAAAGCTGTTTATCTGAAATTAAAAATTGGAACAATTTTTTCCCTCCTACACTACTCAAACATCATCCAATTTCTATCATCTTCCAAAACACTTTCTAATTGAAACATGTGCAATTAAAAACAAAACAAAAAAAAAAAATCAAAATTGCAAAAGGTGCGCAATTAGCAAACCCAAAGACACACACCTTTCCACAAAACTGATACATTTCAGGCAGTAAATCCAGTTCCCAAATGCACCTACTATGGCAGGTCTGGAAGGAAAGCACAGTTTGTGAGCTGAGTGGGTGAACTGACCAGCAGAATTTTTTCTGCTTTTCAGAGGCAACAGATCGAGACCCTTATCGGCAGGATGGCAACAGCCCTTTCTCAAGGTGGAGAATAAACTTATTTTTCAATGCATTAGCTTATCCTGCAGCACTGTTTCCTTATTCAAGGAAGGATTGTTTTCCTTAATACAAAAAGCTATTACAGATTTACTATGTGAGTAAACCGGGATGTTAAATAATTGCCAAGTAGAGAAGATGAATAAACAGCTCTATGGATTTACAAGCAATCATCAAAGTGGGAATAAACATCAATTCTTAACATTGAGCATTCAGCTATAATCTACTGGTTGTGGACACAAATAAGAGCTCATACACAACAGAAGAAATGGTACCAACTATACACACAACTTCTGGCAATAAGATAATTAGACAACGACAAACTTCAAACTATACTTGTAAAACCTTCTCCAGTAATGTCATGGCTGAGGGGAGCAGGGTAAGGAAGAGGTAGAAAGGAAGGTGGAAGGGAGAAAAAGTACCACCTTCCAACAAAGAGATTCCTCTTAGGGTCATACCATAAATGACCACCACCTGACACAGAAAATAAATAACCTAACCATCCAACACAGAAAGCATTATGTTAAAATACACAGGAATATCCTTACCATAATTTCTGACACAGACAGAACCTGCTCATAATGAATTTGGGGAATTACAGTCCAAAATATTAATGAACTGACTGAACAAAGTCAAATAACCCTTGGTTATGCAGCTTGCACCCTGGAGCTTTACATCCAGCTCTGCCCGACTTAAGTGTAGAGTACATAAGTGATAGAAGAAAGAAGACAGCAAGATATTTTTAAAGCACATTTTTGCTAGTTTACTATCTGGACCTAGTAAGCAGCACACCAGCCACAGTGCTTCCATCTGCCATGCCTGCCAAGATCCTTTTTTGCAAAAAAAAGGCAAGACACAGATGGAATAGCACATAGCTGCTCTTGAACTACCATGAGAGCCCCGGGTTTCACTTCTGCTTGCACTGCCTAAATGGAAAGCAATCTCAAACCAAGTATTGAGCACCTTTTTCTTTAACCTCAGCAATTCTTTATGCAATGTGTGGTGCCAAGCCTCATTTGTTTTTCTTTAAAAAAAACACCTAGCAACAAGAAGCAACCCGCCCTACCCAGTTAAAACTGTAGCATGTATAAGCAAGATTTGATCCCAAGCCACTACAATCACTGCAAGGCATAAATTACTGCCACAAGTTCAAGTTCATATATATGTTTGTTTCTGCTTAGTTTGAAAATACCTACTAGCTACAAATTAGAGGTTCTGCTATGCCAATATTAGGGTCTACTAAGTACAAAACAGCATTTCATTAGCAAAATTGAAGTGACATCTGACCATCTTTTAAGTGTCCTTCTCTCAAATGTATCAATTAAACTAAACTGCAACTGGACAACAATGGGGAGAACGTGTTCCATTAGAGGCTGCCCTAAACAGGGGATTCTTTCTCTTACACAGTCATTTGAACAACAGCAGGTCAACAGTGTCTGTTTGCAGGATCAGACCCCAATAGTCAAACATACCTAATTCAGGCTTAACTGTCATTTTATCAAAGTGTTTTTATATTGCAAATTTAAAGACCCTCCTATTCTATAATACAGGAGATGAATTACTTGTTTTCATAAAAGCTGCTTGAATATTTTTTGAATACCCACCAGGTTTCATCCTGACAAGGGCTAACCCTTGAACTATACTGACTATACATCAGACTTCTAACACTTCATTCCGGGGGCCAGGAAATAATCAGAGACTCTTTTGTATGCAGGGCTAGATGGAAAACCTTTGGCAAAAGGAGGCGGAACAAAGCAGCAATCATAGCAGCTTTACTAAGGTTCTAAACCCCACACTTCATAGTGCTTCTCTTCTGCAAGAGCAGAGGAATGAGAAAGGCTGACTCCTTTGCAAGAGATCACCAGGGAAGCAGCGAACAGCCATCGATGTGGGGAGTCCCAACAGACTCCAAATTATGACTTTTCCCAAGCAGACTGCTGAGACGAAGAGAATGACACAGACCTCTCTATCCCAGTATCCTTGTGCGGTAGAAGGTCATCTGGAAGCTGGCTTTAAACTAACTGGGGTACAACTGTAAATTCTAATCTAGTAACAAAAGATCTACAGAACTGACAATGTATAAACTCCAGTGTTCACAGTCAACGAAGGTTATGGGCAGAGTGACAGGCATGGGAGGTAATGCGTAAGATGCTCTGTAAAAGAGAAATCTATAAGGGCTTATATTTTGGACTGAGAAACACAGAGGGAAGTGATTACTGATTAAAGGAAAGAGAAAGGCAATTTAAGCCTGGAGGTAGCTGATACAGAATGCCAACTGAACTACAGAAACTTAACGGAGGCCCCTGGGATTACTGGAGAGATGGAAGAAGAGTTGCAGTAAGGTAATTAGAGCTTCAATAGAAGAATAAATACTCCACAGGCTCTACTCACCTCTCACCACTTCTCTCCAGCAGTGACATCTGCTTGTGAAAGCCAAGGGAAAGGTCTCTGTCATTCAACTCATTAGGTCCTAATCCTCACTGGAAACACAACAAGGGACACTCTACCAGGAGGAGCTGCCAGCTCTTCCCTCCACTGCTCCAAGGCAAGCGCAGGGCACAGGGTCTCGTAAGAGCTCACCCAGTAACAGCACTGCACTGTTGGAGCCATAGGCCCTGAGTACACTTTTAGAGAGAAAGACACACCCCAGGGCAGCTGAGGCATTATTCAGGTTACTTTTTTCCCTGCATTTTTTTCCTTCTGCCCTTCTTCATGCAGAAGCAGGAAAGAGACTGCTGTTTATAGGCAGGCTGCTGAAGCAAGGGTAGCACCTTGCTGGGGAATGATTTGAAAGGAGCAGGAAGAAGAGAGCAATGACAGTGATCCATTGAGGATTCACTATCTCAGCTTTTTTCCTGTGCAAGGCATTTTCGTTATCTACATCGTGATCTCAAAAAGACTGTGTCTCTCCTTTGCCCTGCAATGATGAAACAAAGGACCGTGAAGATATTTCCACCTTCCAGAGGGCCTGCTTTATAAGGAATACTAAAATAATTGTGACTTTGATAGCCTAGAAAAATGCTTCAGCAAATTGTGCTGTATGTTGAGCCACTTCAGCACTGGTCCTGACCACTGCCATGATTCTGAAATATGTTATGTGCAGCTCCACTCTCATGTTGTCTTTCACCCTCAGGTATGTTGCACAGAGGAAAGAAGGTGACAATGTTCTGGATTTCAGTCAGCATTCCTTAGCAGGTAGAAAAGCTGAAAGAAAAGACAGCTGCACAGCTTATTCTTTATTCCACAGCTGAGGCCATTGGTGTCAGCTAAGATTTGCACTGGAATACGACATACTTCAGAACTGGTTAATAAAGCTGTGACCTCCAAATTTAGCAATGCACTAAGAGACCTCTTCTCAGGCTGCTCTGTGCCCACAACAAGAAGCTGGAGAAACAGGAAAAAAGAGAAGACTTAGGTTAGTTGCTATACAGGGGGACGACTAAAGCCAGCTGACTTCTCTGCAAAAACAAAAAAGGTTTAGTTCCTTTTGTGATCAAGGCTGTACATAAATCTTTATTACTGTTCTTGCTTTTTAGATTATTAATAATCTACCTGACAGTCTACTTCTCATAAACCTCTCCTGAAAAGACTCAACTACCAAACATATGCATTTATTTCAGGTGACTTAACAGAAATACCTTTGTACAGGGGGGGTTTTTCTCAAGGATTTTCCATAGATAGAGATCCAAGACCAAGATCAGAGGGCCATTAAGAATTGAACTTAGAGTACAGCTAATAGGAATTTTTCATCACCTTATAAGCACCCACTCATCCCTAAACAGTCAACTTTCTTTAAAAACCTGTTCTGTATTGCCTCACTCTCAATAGCAATTTACAGTTTCCCTTAGCAGTGTTTTTGAGTGGTCTTTAGCTGATATTTAGGCCACATGTTCCCAAAACAGAAGGAACTGATCAAAGCCATTCATCATGGGAATTTTCGGTCTCTTCATTGCTAGCTAGACCTCCATGTGGCACATATATGTCTACATAAACTCAATCATGTTTTAGGTAACTGTACATAACAAAAACGTTATAAACGAATCAAACTACTACAAGATTATTAAAATTGCTAATCCACTTCCATAGTACTTTTTTTGTTTACTTACAGCTGTTGTTAAAAGCATCAAGTTTCAACTCATTCAAATATTCTTCTATAAAATAAGATTTGCCTACAACTTTACCCTGATTTGAAGGGGTCTGAAAAAATAATCTTTTTTGTGAGAAATAATCCTTTTTTATTTCAGTGCTCAGTCAATTTTGTTAAAGTAAGAGAGAAAACTATTTCCCTATCCTTTCAAGGCTTTATGGTTTTGTGGATGCTCACATTTGTACGTTCTCATGCAAAACCAGCATACCAACCAGAGCTCAGTCTCCCAAAAACCACAGACAACGTTAAAGCATTTTCTCTGTGTCAAAACTACATGGAGAAAAGTTAGAAGAAATGCTTACTGTAGAAACACCCCATAAAAGAAAGGTCTATGTTCCAGACTATGCTCTATGGTCCTGATGGACCACGATTTTCTGAATGTCCCTGACCAAAAAACCAAAAAATTGTCCCTGACCACAAAACCAAAACCAAATGCAGCAAGAGCCTGCACCTGCACATCCAACCCTCTAGGATCTGTAATTAGGAACTAGGATGAAAAGTAACTTTTTTTTTTTTAAATGCCTAATTCTCTAGTAACGGTCAATTAGGTATCTACACAGTGACAGCAGAACTGTGTATCACTTGCTTTACTTAGTTCAGAAAACTCATTTAATGTTGCAAGTATGAAGTGTACAACCATTCTCCCTTGGGAATGTATTTTTATATACTAGGAGTAATTTAGTATTTACTTTATTTCAACTGACTTTTTTTCCTCCAGAATCTGAATCAGAGTATTTCCTGAAACGCTGGCAAGTGTAGCAAGTAAAGTGAACCTTATTGTCAAGATCAAAAAGTTTCTCTCTAGAGTAATTTCTGTATTTCAACATCTGGTATTCTGCCTTTCTAAATATAAAACCTTTTTAGTTGTCATTGTTGGAAAAGGTATTTACCATTGGTTTAGTATGTGGTACCATGTTGGAGCACACAATTATGATAACTTATTTCTCCTTTTTTTAGAGAGATCAGAAAAGTCACTAGGCCATTACACTCACCAAAAGCTTTGGAAAAACCTATTATTTATATTTAGTAGGACTTTCTATATTTTGCATTTTTACATCTAAGCCCTACACTCCTACACAATGCCTTCATAAAATAATTTTTATCGTTTCCACTTATATACAGTCATCCATACCTCTTAAACTTAACACAAGCTCATTTTCTACAACACAGCTGACAACACTGTAGAGCCACTCAAAATCACAGCAGAAGCAACATTCCTAACTCAAATGTTTAGGAAAAGTGACTTTCCTAAAAATTATCAAAAAAAAAAAAGTTAAAAAAAGGAAAAATCCTGTTCAGAGTTAAGAGAACACACCTGTGAGTTCCCAGGAGGCATTGAGACTCTTACACAGCTAAGTACAGAAGTACTCACATGGAGACAAGCTCTGCTTTTGTACATGTGAACACTGCTGTAAAAGCTTCTTTGGGTCTTTCAGACTCTGGTTCAAAAAATTTAACACTGGCTGCTATCCCTGTGCCCTTAAACGACCCAGGAGAAGCAGAAGAAGATAGTTTTGTTTCTGTCCCTTTCACTGCTCCCCCCAAACAGCACCTGCAATAAAACTGCTCCCCCCAGGCAGCACCTGACATTAAACCATGTGCTTACAGTGCCTCTTCCAATGCAGAGGTCCAGGCCTGAGTTCCACTGCTGCCTCTCCACGTACTTCATGTGCCATCTCCCACAAAGCCTTTAC
This sequence comes from Vireo altiloquus, assembly GCA_013396875.1. NCBI lineage: Eukaryota > Metazoa > Chordata > Aves > Passeriformes > Vireonidae > Vireo > Vireo altiloquus. Next base: position 1,099,880 of record VZRF01005562.1, on the reverse strand, counting down.
CTAGAAGCTATTTCCATCCTCCTCAACTGTTTCACTGATATGTTCATTAAAGACTTCAGATAGGCTCGCACCACCCCTCTGAATAAGCCCTGGTGCTTTCCTTGCCTGTGTGGGCTGAGAAACAACAGATGAATCTGGGGAACTGAGACCAGTTCAAAGCTTTAAAGGCTGCTACTAAAGGTAAAGGCAGGGTGCCCCAACCTACTAAGAAATTCCTTCAAGAGCATCTACTTATATATTTTATACCATTTTAACACATATTTGTAGTTCTGAAGGGTTACAGTTAATATTTTGGCAAAATGTGTTTTGGCTAATAAGTCTCTTCAGAACAAAAGTAGAATGAAGACCCTATTATCCAAAACTAAAAAGGGTGATACTCTGTTCTTAATTTTGCCATATTGACTTGCATTATAGTTAAAAAATACCCAAAACAACTCAAAGCAAACAAATACAAAACAAAAAAATCCCCAAAGCCAGACCACCTGGCCTCAGCGAAATTTTATTTCCATTCATCAGAGAACAAAATATATCTTCCATAAAACCTGTTTCTGAGCAAAAGAAAAAGGCATGACTTAAGATCACTTGCTTCCCTAACTATTGCCCAGAATGAGTCTGAATACAGCCATTGGTGTAAGCCAGTGTGTGCACCACATATCCATTCACAACCTGCTCAGATAAACATAAGTTTTTAATCCAATGTTGTGCAGTTTGTCACTAAAAATCTTATAATTACATCCCTATTTGGATGACTACTGGGTTATTAATGTTCAGCAATAAAGAGGAACATAGACAATTTATTACCATTTGGCATTGAACGTCAATCAATTCAACTAAAAAGAACCTATTTTAAAAATAATAAAAAAAGAATAATATCTAAGCTTAGCACACTTCCTGCTTATCCAAAAAGTCTATCTGATTATATTGAGTTAGTTAGCAAGGTGGATTTAAAACAATATATTTGAACTTCTCCAGCATTATGAGATCCCAATGCAGACCAATAATTGTGAGACAAAATTGACCTAACAGAGAATGCCCCAAAGTCTCTTTTCAACCCGTGTGTGGATTAGGGGAGGCTGTATTGCAGGGAACACGTTCCATGCCACTGGAGCCGCTCCGCTCAGCCACTCTCAGTGAGCAGCAGAAGGAAGTAGGGGCTCTTCAAGGCTGCAGACACAACCAGGATTCAAAACTGGTCCAGTCTGTGGCTGGAACAGTGTGACACAGCTAGAGTCATTTTACACATCACTAAAAGTACTCTGTACAGGAGCTGCATTGTGCAGTAAGAAATGAGAAAGATGAGTCACCATCACTTGGCATGAAGGCTCTGGGATGTGACACCTCCGGTCAAAAGGTGTGGACCAGTTCTACATGTACTGAGTATCAGCAAAACCTTCTTGTCTGTTGTAGCACAGTAAGTATTATATAAAACTGTACTTCCTGATAAGGATCTTGTGAAATTGTAAGTATAGCTAAAAAAAAAACCAAAAACCAAACCTGGGAAAAAACTTGCCATTGCCATTAAATATTAACCGTCTGAAAGAGCAAGTTAGGACTAAAACATCTCTTATCTTAATTAGTTTGGTAAAAATGAATTTAATTTATATTGCAAGGTTGTATTTTCTCTCACAAATCCAGGGCAGGGAAGGGTAAACTTTTTAAAACTATCCATTTATATAAAAGAAAATTATTGTTTAAAAGATCAGTCCAGTAATTTTTTGGTCTTATCTTTAAGAATGGACTTCAGTGGTCCTCCTATGTGCATCTTTTGCAAAAAACATTACGGACTGAGGGATTAAATTCACAGTAAACTGCAAACAAATACAAAACAGCTTTTCAAACATTGGTATATTGACTTGAGTAGTCTAATAGTGGCTTGAGCTTTGTTTCCATCTAATTTGACCTTCAGTTTAGTTTGACCTCTCAGACAAGAAAGTCTAGACATTGTCCTTGATTGAACTCAACATTTTCCCTTTTGTATGTTGTTCTAAATAATTTTAAGCACACAATCACTAATACAGCTAACACCATGACTTTTTCTAACAGTAAAACTGTTCACAAGAAATTTTCTTTGACTGCAGAAACAAAAACATCAGCATTTGACAGGAAAATGCCAAAATCATGTCCATATATGAAATGTTGAGAGATATATATATATATATTACAGAAATAAGCCTGTTCTTTAAAAAGGCCAAGAAATATAACTATTAGCCCCCTCAAATCAATAACCACTGCTAATCTCTGTGACCTAACAAGAGAAAGTGCCTCCTCAATTCTTTCATGCACCTTTGACTTTCAGTGGGAAATAATAAAACTGAAAATACAGTTCAGTTTAATTACAGGAAAATATCACTAGTGATGTTCTCATGTTAATTCTCCCCATGCTATGCAAGCAGTTGAAATCTAATGAAAAACCATTATTTTAATTATCCCTATAAAAAATAAGCATATAGAGGACTAAAATGTTATTGTTTCCCATAAGCGCTGTCTTAGTAGGAAATGTTTTTTTAAAAAGCAGAATGAAAATTCAAACATTGTCTGGACCAAAACTTTTTTTAAAAAAATATGCTGTGTGTTAACAATTGGAGTAAAAATTACTTCTTTAAGTTCTTAGATGTTGCCAAGACAGTAAGAAACCACAGCTAGAAAAGTTTCCTCTCAAAATGAATTAAAGTTCAGACCTTACAGTTGGGTTTTTGAATACCACACAATCTATATGGGTGTAATGTAGGACTAGTTTTTATTTATTACTCAGCAACTAGAAACCTCAGCATATGGGCCAAGCAAAATTAATCATCAGCCTGGTCACTGATTTGCCAATGCACAGGAAAATGATGCTCCAATACATTGTTTGTATGTATTTTAAATCTTGACAAAAATATATGATTTTATAAAGATAAAGAACAGAAATGTTCATCTTTAGGTTGTCATCCCCTTGTAAAAACTGACTTTACCTAGCACTTATATAAGCCCCTTAGAAAAGTACCAGTCATTATTCTGTGCAGTGGTTCTGTACCCGTTAAATGACAAATACAAATGTCTTGAAGAAAGAACCACTTTTCTCAATTCCTCTGAAGTTTGAAGAAAAACTTTTGAGTCTGTACAACAAATGAAAACTATTACACTTACATAAAGTAACCATACTAACAGGTGATGCTACTGTTTTATTAACTCTGCCCTTAAGAGAGACTGTGGTTAAATTACAACAGATTTTAAACAGCATTCCATAAAGTGCCCTGTGAGGATGTTAGATGGCTACACAGACTTATGGACAGCTTGCATTCTGTATTGTTTCAGCAAAGCTTTATATTCTTAAATTGCTAGAATACTACTACTTCTACACTTTACTTCTCTAGGACACATGCATTTTGAATGTCTTTGATCTTACATAATCTTCTAACTACACAACTAAATCTTATAAACAAAGTCTCCTTTAATTCTGTGTTCCTGCATTTCAGTTTGTTATAATACCTGTTTCCTCCACATAATACAAGATCCGGTAAATTTAAACAAATACAAACCAAATATTAGGTATATAAATATTAAAATATTTATGCACACACATACACACACAGAGACAGTACTTGCCATTACATTCTGAGCCTTTTAGAAGAACAGAACACTTAAGCATGAAGTAAAAAAAGGGCATAAAAAGCACATATTAAGACATCAGTACTATTAAATACCCTGAAATTGACATCAGTACTATTAAATACCCTGAAATAAATGTTTACACAAGCATTTACAAGCATACTAACAGGAAGTGTTGAAAAAGGAGTCTGGTTCAAAGACGGAGAGTTAAGAGATCAATTTGCACCCACGAAGAACCTTATTTAAATTTCAGTCTGGGTGTATGCAGGAGACAAACCAGTATCTTGTCAAAGTGCCACTCCACAGTAGGTCTAGCAGGGACGCGCTCCGGTGTTAGCACACTCTGGTACATTGTCTCGGCGCTGGATGCTGACATGCCAGCAATCTCTGCTTCCACAGCCAGGAATTTATTATTAACAGCAATTCCGAAACAGCTCAATCGCAGGACTGTGCGTGAAACACCAAAGCGCTTCTATGTTTATTACCTTTGCAAACAACAAAATATCACCGTCCCTCAGTGCTTCCCGCAAATCTGCAGCAATGATGCAAAGCAGCTTTTTTTTTTTTTTTTAAATTCCCTTTCGGAATACAAATGCCTGCGTTCTATTGCTGCCTGTTCCTAACCGAGACGCACTGTGGACAATAGTTTCTGAATCAGCGATACCTTCCCACACTGTTGGCAGAAATAAATAATAACATTGTGCTACAATCCCGGAAGAAAAAAGGGAAAAGAAAGTAAATAAATAAATTAAAACCCAGCAGCTTAAAAAACAAAGACAACATTAAAACACCGTGAAAATTTAAGAAATACCAGCGGTCAAGGATGAGGATTAATGGGCAGAAAAGCAGCAGCGGCACTTATTGCAGAGGAACAGAGAATCCTCCTTCCCTGGAACTCAGGCAACTAATGACCTCTCCAAGTGCTGAATTCCCGGCTCGGCACAAGCCCGCGCGCTGCCGGCTGTGACACACACACATCCCAACTTGTCAACTCCACTAACGCAATTACAGCGGGGGGAGGCAGGAGCCACAGAGCCCCGAGCGCTGCGGCTCTGCCGAGCGGGGAGCGCAGCGGAGAGGGGAGGAGAGCCCTTAGCATGTCGGCAAGTAAGAAGTGAAGAGCATTTACCAGCAGCGGCGGCGGCAGCAGCAGGTTGAGCAGCCCGAGCGCCTCTCACCGTCTCTGGGCGATAACTTCGCACCGGTGCGGATTCCTTCAGTGAGGAGGGGACATCCCTTCCTTCCCTGCCCTTCCCCGCCTTCGCTCTGCTCTCGCTGCGCGTCCCGTCCCTCCCGCCAGGAGCGGAGCGCCAGGGAGCGCCGGGAAGAAGCGTCGGGAAGAAGCGCCGGGAAGAAGCGCCGGGAAGCGCCGCAGCCTC